>JAASFU010000456.1:0-22583 GCA_023333955.1 Globisporangium paroecandrum | reverse complement strand
TCGGCATGATCGAAGAGGCCGCCGGCACGCGCATGTACGAGAACAAGAAGCAGGCGGCGCTCAAGACCATGATGAAGAAGGAGAAGAAGGTCGACGAGATCAACACGATCCTGGCGGACGAGATCACGCCCACGCTCGAGAAGCTGCGCGCGGAGAAGACGCACTACTTGAAGTGGGCAGCGAACAACACGGAGATGGAGCGTCTGCAGCGCTTTTGCATCGCGTTCGATTTCCAGAAGGCGCAGGACGCGCTCAAGAACACGGCACACACGGTCGAGAAAATGCAGCAATCGCAGCAGGAAGCGATCGACCAGGAAGCGCAATTGGAAGAGGAGATCGAGAAGGCGGAAGAAGAGGCGACAAACCTACAGAAGAAGCGCGAGAAAGAGATGGGCAAAGAGTTCCAAAAACTTAAGAACGACGTCGAGAAGATCGAGAAGGAGACCGTCAAGTTCACGACCAAGCTCTCGCACTGCAAGTCGTCGATTGAGACGCAGAACAAGGCGGAGAAGTCGATCTACGCGCAGCGCGCGGAGGCGGAGCAGAGCATGAAGAAGCTCGCGAAAGACATCGAGAAGGCGAAGCAGAACGTTGCGCAAGTGGAGAGCTTGCACTCCGCTAAGGAGACCGAGTCGAAGGAGTACCAGCGCCAGATCCAGGCGCTGAACGCTGGCATGGAGCAAAGCGGAGACGGCGACGAGTCACTCTCGGAACGTCTCGCGTCCAAGCAGCGCGAGCTCCAGGAGACCAACACTGCCGTGAAGCAGATCAACATGAAGCTCAAGCACTTGGAGGAGACGATCAAGCAGAAGCGCCGCCAGATCGAGCAGACCAAGAACAACAACCAGAGCATGGACCGCGAGCGCGAGCAGAAAGTCCGCGAGCTGGAGCACATGCGTCACAACATCAACGAGCTCACGGACCGATTCAACCCGAACGAAGAGCAACGCCTTGTGGAGGAAGTGAAGGTCTTGCAACAGAAGATCTCGTCCTGCGAGCGAGAGGTCGACGAGGCGTCACACGGACTCTCCTCTCGATTGGACTTCAAGTACACGGACCCACACCGCAACTTCCAGCGAGACAGCGTCAAGGGTGTGCTCGCCAAACTCTTGGAAACCAAGCACGAGTGGTCGGCACTGGCTTTGGAGATCGCTGCGGGCGGCAAACTGTACCAGATTGTTGTTGACAACGAGAAAACCGCCAAGGACATCTTAAAGTTTGGCCGCTTGATGAACCGCGTGACCATCATCCCACTGAACCGCATTTCGCGACGCACGGTGGAGCAGCGCAAGATCCAAAAAGCCCACCAGGTGGCTAGTCAGTACGGCGGTAAAGTGTGGGAAGCCATGGAGCTGATCCACTTTGATCACCAAGTGCTTCCTGCTATGGAGTACGCTTTCGGATCCTCCATCATTTGCGAGACCAGTGAAATCGCGAAGAATGTAACCTTCCACAAGGACATCAAGGTCCGAACCGTGACTTTGGATGGAGATTCGTACGACCCTGCCGGAACTCTGCAGGGCGGTTCGGCTCCTTCGAACGGCACCCCGATTCTCCTCAAGCTCCACCATCTGATCACCAGCACACGGGCTCTGAGTGACTTGAAGCGCGAGTACCAGGATGTGTGCCGCACTCTTGACGCGATGAAGCAGGTATGTGGCGCGCAGTATCGTTGTCATTAGATTCTGGAAGTTGTTGCTAAATTATCGTCTTGTATGCTCTGTAGGATGCCGACCGATTCCGCAAGATGAACCAGCAGATTGAACTGAAGGAGCACGAACTGCGCTTGCTCGATGACCGCATCGCGGACAGCGCGTACGCTCAGCTGGAACGAAACGTTGTTGAATCGGAAGAGCAATACGAGGAAGGAAAGGAACTCTTGGTTGCCAAGAAGGAGGCTGTTACGCAGCTGACCAGTGAGGTTGCTCGTTTGGAGTCGGATATTACCAATATGAAGCAGTCTCGCCAATCCAAGATTGGTGTTCTTGAAGAGCGCTTTGCGATCTCGAAGAAGGAGGTGCAGCAGCTTGGCGCACAGCTGAAGGTGGCAGAGCAGGCGCTTTCCGAACTGGTTCTCGAGTCTGAGTCCGCTGGACAAGATCTCGAAGGCGCGGATGAGAGCGTGAACAGCATTCAGAAGGAAATCGCCGCTCTGCGCAAGGAAGAGAAGAAGCTCGAGGACAAGGTTGCCGAGATTCAGCGTACGTACACCGAGGCTTCGAACAAGCTGGAAGAGCGACGAAGCCACTTGACTCTGTGGGACCAGCAGCTGAAGGACCTCGTGGCAAAACAAAGCGACTTGGCGAAGCAGAAAAGTGCGTTGGAGATCGAGCGCAAGAAATCGGAGCACAAGATCACGCGTCTACTGAAGGATGAAAGCGAAGCCAAGCACATCGTCAAGAAGCTCGAGAAGTCGCACCCTTGGATTGAAACGGAGAAGGAGTTCTTTGGTCGCGAGCACACGGACTACGACTTCCAGCGCAGAGACCCAGCGAGCGCAAACCGCAGACTTCTGGAGCTCAAGGAGACCCAAGGCGCTCTCTCCAAGAAGATCAACAAGAAGGTCATGGGCATGATTGAAAAGGCCGAGCAAGAGTACCAGGGTTTGATGAACAAGCGTCACATCATCGAGAATGACAAAGAAAAGATCACGTCTGTGATCAAGGAGCTCGACACAAAGAAGAACGAAGCGCTCGAGACGACGTGGGTGAAGGTGACGAAGGATTTCGGCTCCATTTTCGGGACATTGCTTCCTGGCACCACTGCGAAGCTTGAGCCTCCAGCCAATGGTATGTCGAGGCAACTATCTTTGACAATCGCTATCCTTCACGGGTATGTTATCTAACTGCTGTTGTTGTTATTGTAACAGGAACGATCCTGGACGGTCTTCAAGTTCGCGTTGCTTTCGGTGGTGTGTGGAAGGAGAGTTTGACGGAGCTCAGTGGTGGCCAGCGCTCGCTTCTCGCGCTGTCGCTCATTCTGTCACTGCTTCTCTTTAAGCCCGCGCCAATGTACATCCTGGACGAAGTCGACGCTGCGCTCGACCTCTCGCACACGCAGAACATCGGCCAGATGATCCGCTCGCACTTCTCGCACTCGCAGTTCATTGTCGTATCGCTGAAAGAAGGCATGTTCAACAACGCCAACGTCGTGTTCCGCACCAAGTTCGTGGACGGTGTCTCAACTGTCGCGCGCACCGTGCCGAGCAAGTCCAAGAGATAAAGGAAGAAGCAGTTGACGTAGCGCGGTGGTTCACGAATCCCATCCATCATTTCGATAATGGGCGAACCGCTTTTCCACATAGTATGCATGGACAATGTATTTTGCTAACTCACTTTCAACAACGCTAGGACTCGGCAGAATGCACTCACCCTTCCACTAACGATCTCTGCTCTGCTGTCGAACCACGAAGCCCTACAGCAACTTGGTCGACGTTCCTCGCGTCATGCACATTACTGATGAACGTCGTGGTGAGCTTTCGTGAAGCTTGTTGACTGTGCATGTGCCGACTCATTCTTCAACTCTGCACAAGTTCGTTTATCATGCTATACGCACGCACTTTCACTCGACGCTTTCCATTTGAGCCCTTGCTAAAAGTCCACATCAAAGTCGCTGTCTTCCTTTGCAGTACGCCCTCGGCTCGATGCCGCTGCTGACGCTGAAGCCGAGCTTGGATGTGGAGGAGATTTGTAGGATCCACCCATGGAAGACGACGACAACGCGACGCTGCCATCTGTTGTTGACAGTGCGCTCTTGCCTTTGCTTCCAATGAGGTTTTGCAAATCCACCTCTTCTTCCTCCTCAAACTCGGAGTAGTCCCGCATTTTGCCTCCTCGCATCAGCTAATGTATCAAGAGCTGGCGTTAGCATAACGAGACTTTCGATTGCAAAATTGGAGAAGAGAACATCGTTGCAACAGAGCCACTCGTACCTTGTGAGAGAGCTTTGCCGGTGACGAAGACGCCATGCTCTTGAGAACGTCCTGAGAGTCGCTCTTCTTCTTGCCGAAGCTGCGAGAGCAAAGGAAAAAACACGCGTTTTCAACACAACACAAACGAGAGTTAGCACAGCAACTCCAACACGATCAGCTGTCAAAGTTTGTCAGATATGCATTTTCGAACCCGGAAGACCCGAGGCCGAACGTCTTGGGCTTTGGCGGGCTTGTGTGCTGCAGGAATGCGGTCTGGAGAAGCGAGGGGGTCTCAAATCGGGGAGCAACTTGATGCTGCTGCTCTTGGGCTTGCTGCTGCTGGGATTGCTTTCCAGTACCAGGACTCACAATCTCGTACTCGTCATCGCGCTGTTGCTGATGCCCTCTGTTTGGAGACTGAGGCGACGATCCAACATGCTCTTTCTTCGGGCTGACGGGCGATACAGTTGCGCCACACACGCTGAACAGCAGCTCTTTCATCTACGAAGGCAGAATCACCAAACATCGCAAATCAGGTGAGCCATTTAGTAGTTTACAAATCCATCATCCAGACAAGCACAGAAGAGAAGAGAACCTTGCGCTGAGATCGTTGGTTGGCGGGGTCGTGATGCAAAAACGCGTTCCCGAATAGCTCGGCCATTGCTGACACGGGAAGCGCTTTCAAAGCCACCATTTGCTTCATGTGGCTTGACAGAGCCTTCCACAAGTCTGACACAGTAGCGAAGACACAGATTCGGGTTAGTCATATCACAGCATCAAGTACCAAAAAAGCAATACCCGTCGTACCAGGCGCCTTGTCTTTTGAGTTCTGATGCACTTTCTTGATCTTCTGCTCGCTCATGATCCCTTCAAACGCTCGAGCCGGGAACAAAACTGCACACATACACGCACGGAAGTGTCCATATGAATAAGCACAGCGCGACACGATGTAATGAGGCTACGTCGCCACCGTACGCGAATTCGCACCTGGACCAAGCTCCCTGGCGATATCAACAACAAGCTCAAAGCAAATGTCTGAGCCGAAGAAGTTGATCTGAGCTTTTTGACCGCCTGCTGCCATTCTGAGCGTATACCAAGAAGGAAACACCATCAGCGTTTGAGGTTGTCTCTCAATATCAAACAAATGAGAAGCTGCTCGGTCTTACCGTACGAGCTCACGCTTCGTGTCAACGGTCGACCCATCATCGTCGATTGAAGCGCTGAACGGGTCGCCTTCGGTCGCACCTTCTTCGACTCGGGTGGTCAGCGCTCCAAGAACTTTCAATTTGTCCGCCATCGACAGTTTTTCGATCGGAGAAGCTCGCTTCTGCTCGGGATTTTGGAGGAAACCAAAGAGTGTGAGGGGCCCCGAAATGAACAAAAAACGTGACAGACAAGCATAATTACCTCTTCAGAGCGCTTCTTTTCAGCGATAACAGCGACGACAGCTTTTTGCACTTCACTCGTAGTGTCTTGGATAGATGCACTCTCATCAATTAGTTCACTTGGCTCTCGTGTTGTTGCTGGGAGTGGGCTGTTGGTGTCGCTTTGGCCAGTTTGCTCAGTTCGGTCTTGCTTTGCTCCCAAAAACGAATCCGACGACGCATTCATGTCTATCGTCGGCTCTGCATCGGTGTTCGCTGCGAGCGAGCCACTTCCTAGCACTGAAGACGACGACAGATAGTGGTCTGGGCTCGCCATGGACTGGCTCATCTCAAGGCTCTCCACAGAATCGACCACGGTCTGTGGAATCGGGTTGTCTGCCGAGGAAACTTTGGTTTGCGCGATGAGTTCAGCAACTGCTGCTTCTTTTGGGGATGGTTGACTCAGCAGCTGGGAAACGGAGTTCATCGTTGTGCTGGAGGCGCTCAAGTCGAATGAATTCGCAATATTGAGAATCAGGTCGATCTTGTGTTCATTTTCGAGCGGCGAGAGTCCACCGAGAGCGAATGCATCGCCATGCAAGATGGTGGATATTCCATTCAAAGCCATGGAATCACTGGGACCATCGAACAAGTCGCGCACGGAACCAATCTTCGGAATGCTGTTAGGTTCTGATTCACCTATGCGGCGATCTGTCGTGAGTGCGTGATGCTCACTTGACTGCATTTCTCCATACGACAGACTTGACGCTGCGCTCAGCTTTCCCATGGTAGAATCTATTGTGGCCTCACTTTTTGCACCCGAACCAGTGGTATTCAGACTCAGGTTATCGATTGGCAGCGAATGATTAACCTCAATCTCCCACTGAGACAGTGTATCGTTGGTTTCTCGAAACAATATCGGTGACTCCATCTCGCTCCACCTACTGTCAGGTTGAGCTGTTGGATTTTTCGACGACACTTCACTTGTCGCTGGTGTTCCTGTTTCGGTAATGAGGAGTTGCGAGTGTAGCATTTGGTTTTCGCTGAGTGGCAGGGTAGGCTCACTTGCTGGAGGAAGTAGCACCACTTCTGGAAGGTTAATCGCTGATACAGCTCCCGAGCTTTTCAGTTCGGAGAACGCCAGATCAGGAGCTGGTTGAGTTGATGTCGCCTCAGGGTGGGGCTGGATTCGGTCACCAGCACTGGGGTGCTGATTGGTCTCGAGTGCTGGACTTTTCACGACAGACTCGGACCTCGAGATAGCGTCGTACATTGATGGAGTAGGTGTGACCTCGGGTTGAAGAGTAGCGTCGGTTGCCTGGAGGCTTCGAATGCCGAGGTTGTCATCAGTTGCAATGCTGATAGTGGCAGAAGCGGCTGAATATTGGACACCTGGCTCCTGAAGCTCTTGATTCCCTTGATCTTGGTTTGTTTCGGCGTGGAAAACTGGAGAAAACCCCGGTTTCTTTGAATCTGCCGAGGCTTGGCGCTCTGACTGGTTTGAATTATAGTTCATCGGCAAGGAATGGTTCAGTGCAGCGCAAGGCATCTCAATGTTGACAGAGCGCTGAGGCGGCTCATACTTCTCGTATTGAGCCGAAGCAACAGGAGCTTCGATGTTGACCGAGCGTTGAGGCACTTCCTGCTTTTCTTCGCACTCTGAGAACGAGAGGAAGCTGCACAACAGCACATTACTTGTTTAGTTAGATGCGGCAAGAGCCTCGAGGCAAGCACTGGCGCATACCTGTTTGCCTGCTTTAGAGCTTGAAGAGCACGCCGCGGAGAAAACGTCTCGAAAAGCGTATCTACACAGCACACAAATCTAAAGTCAGTACTCCAAACCCGATCATAAATCTAGCTTGTCACCAAGTAGCATCCTGAGCACACAGCCGCAAATGCATGCGCACCTGCAATTTGATCGTCAATCTCTGCAGCCTCTCGGATATGCTCCTGCGCTTGCTGAGCCATAAGCGATCGCGCGCCTCGTGCGTGCTCTCTAATCGTATAGTCCAGACGAGTGGCTAAGAACCACACAAGTACAGATCTGAGTCAAACAACAGCACCTCTAAGTAATCACAACCACACTCGTAGCCCACCTTGCACAGTGCTCTGGCGACGCAGAAGCTCTCGCTCGTAGGCCTCGTTTTTCTCCAGATTCTCTGACAATTCAATCTCGTGGCTCTGCGTGTTCATCAGGACGACAACGGAGGTTAAGAATCACTGTAAGCATCTACTCTGCTATAGCAGCAGGAAGCATGAGCGAGCCGTACGGTTTGCTGAATGAGATCGTCCAGCGACCGCTCTTTCTCAAATGTCTGCGCCGAACAAAGAGAGTAACAATAGCAACAACAGCAACACACACTTAAGCAAGACCTGCCATGTACTTCCGGCCATCCCTTCGTCAAACACACACATACACATACACACACGCGTTCACTCACCTTCTTGGCCAAGTACCGCCGCTTCTCGACCGCGCGCTTCTTCCCCTCAAGCGTCTTGAGCTTCTGCAGTTGTACGTCCTGCAGTCGCTCCTGCCAGGCGGGGTACACCATCTCGACCTTCTGGAAGTACTGCACTTTCTCCTGCTCGAGCAGCGCGCTGGACGACGTGAGGTCGCTCTTGTGCTTGAGGAACGCCTCGTTCGCCTTCTGCTGCGTCGCGTGCAGCGAGCGGATGAACTCGTCGTTGCGCGCCTTCGCGGCCACTGCGGCCGTGCGTAAGCGCTTCCACCTGTGATTGTAACTCTGCAGCGCCACGGCGCTGAACTCGGCGTCGGTCGCTTCGTGCAGCGCGATCTTCTTCTCAATCGCGACGCGTCGCGCCGTGCTGGCAGTGACAAAGACAAATACGAAGCAGAAGACCGTGAGAGCGCGCTTTTGTAGAAGCCAGTTGAGTATGCGCATACACACGTACAGCTCCTCTCGCTGGCAGCGCAGCACCTCCATCCGCATCGCGTACTCGGCCGACATCGCGGCTGATCCTGATGGAGAATTAAAATGGAAGTTGCGCACCGAGGACACTTCAACATCCAGCGAGTATGTGTCGAAAATGTCTTCAACACTAACGTAACCAGCACAAAATCACTGACCGTGTTTTCCATAAACGAGCGAAGCAGTCAAGCAAACTCACGCAGCAAGTTCGACCTACGGGCGGGGCTTTCATTCGAATGTGTGTATCGAATCACGAATCAGTTGGATGCCCGACGGCTGAACTCTCACGCAGACTCCTTCATATGAGTCACTTTGTTGCTCTCCAGGTTCAGCGACGAGGAACGAACTGCCAGGAGAAGGCGCACCCTGAAGCCACGACGTGAGCTTACTGATAGACTCACCTGACCACGCAAAAAAAATACAAAGCACACACAGACGCAGAAGTAGTTATACTCAAGCATTGACGCGACCCAGGCGAATAATGAAGTATCACCTCCCAAAACGAGCCCTCAACGACACACCATTCCGCTACTTACAGCACTGGTCTCCAGCTCTCAGAGTCACCTTCGTGATCGACCAGGGGTAGAGACATCTCTTTCTCTCTTGGCGTCGCGTCTCACACAGTCCCAAACTGTCGATGATATCTCGCATCTCTGCGGTGCTGGATGACCAACACCTGGGTCAGAAGACCCATTCACTGTGGGCATCGGACAAAGAGCTAAACCAAGAAGGCTGCCTGATCCCGTCAGAAATCCCTGTGAAGAAAACATGATCAACGTTTGCTGCTTGCTTCGAGGCGAGAACCGCGTCGTCTCTGTCGACATGGCGGCGACAGAACTCGTCGCGACTCTGAAGGACATTGTGAACGAGAAGCTGCAACTGAAATGTCCCGCAGACAAGCTGCAGCTCTACAAAGTGGAGAACCTGGTGCAGTCCGCGGACGATTGTTCGCTTCGGTTCCTACTTGGCGGGCGAGAGTATTCAGATGATACGCTTGAGTTCCAGAATCTCGTGGACTAAGTAAAGCTCATGGCACCTGCCCACCCAGTCTCGACGTACTTGCTGAACACTTCGACGGTACCTGGAAGCATTCACGTGCTATTAGAGCAACCACGTGTCAAAGATGGTGAAGAAAATCTTGATGGCTTTGGAGCAGCAGCTGCCGAGCGCTCTCATGCCAAGAGAGAACAAGAGTGCATTCCATTTGCTGAGATGACAGTCGAGCGGCAAGCAGCTGACAAGTGAGCTCCGGCTCGTCGTTTGCATCAGGACAATCCGCGAGCGACTCGTTTCCACAGGTCAGATTCCTGCATTCGAATGGGGAAATGAAGACAATCAACGTGAGAGGTGGCTGGCGTACCTTGAAGAGCACATAAGTAAAGCCGTCAGAGCGCGAGGCTTCTCTCTGGAAGCTGTCGTGAATCTGCCGGAGCTGCTCAGCATCGCGGATGACCGACTGCCATTTGATCTTCGCGGCAGCGCTGACGCAGTCGTTGTCAAGAACCTGGGGGAGTTCACACGCCAGAATTTTCACAACTTGACGGGACTGCGCGTTGTGATCGACGTGCGGCAGGACCTGGCGAGCGAGTACCCGAAACACGAGGCTGAAGCGATCGCAAAGCTCGTTGCGACAAGTCTGCTGGCTCCAAAGTCCTTTGTGGGTCTACTTCTCACGAACCTGATCAGCATGTGGACGTTTCTCTGGATCGACGAGCACCGCAGCATACAAATTCTCACTTTGACCCAGCCGACGAATGCGATCGCGCTTGTAGCTCGCCTGCTTACGAAGAAGGACGACGAACTCCAGTTTCATGTCCTGTTTGCTGGGAACTTTCGCCGCAGGAAGCTGAGCGACGTGATCACCGAGAGCCGAAAGAGGAGCACGAGTGACGGAGATTTCGGGCGGAGTTTGTTTCCTTGCGAGCACGTGAGAATGGATGGTAGGCTCGAATATGCTAGGTAAACCTGTTCAGTGAATGCCAGGAGCGAAAGCTTGCATCTCAAAAATAAGGCTCCCAAACATGGGAAAATAATACATTACAAATCATTTTTGTCTATATGACAATCTCACAGGCACGATACTGTACCGTCGAGGCAGTCTACTGGAGCAGAATCGCATGTTGGTCAACCCCACCACGTGAACGAAGACGGCAGCACGTGCGCACGCAGGACGTCGCTCGAGAACTGCCCAATGAAGATGATCGTCATCGTGGCGAACGCGACGATCGCCAGGTGCCAGTGCGAAAACACCTCCACGGTCGACAAGGTCTCGGCCGCGACGAAACTGAACGGGTCCGTCTGGATCTTCTCGTAAATCGCCACAGGGACATCGATGCGCTCAATCGACGCGTGCTCGTTTCGCTCCACAAAAATGCCGAGATGAGTCTACAAAGATAAGTAGAAAAACAACAAGTTCAGAGTCGGTCGATGCACTACATCCAGAGAGCAAGGCAGACAGCAAGTGGGCTCTACCTTGTCAGGCATGTGACGGAACACTTCAAAGGCAACGTCGCCAGGCTGGAACCTATAAACACCACAGAGAATCAGTTAGTCAATACAGAATCTATGACTAAGCCATACATAAAGCACTGAGAACAACGTACGAGATGCGACTGTTGACTGGCTTCTCATCCTCAAGTGGGGTGAGGTTCTGCTGTCGGATCCAGTTTGCGTTCATGTACACCCATTTGATGGCGCGGCTGATCCCTGTTCCAGACGAGAGCACGCGAGCGGGATCTCTGTAGAAATAGAGAAGCAGAAAAAGTGTTCGTTAGTTGGTCGATGACTCAAAATAGCAACAGCTTCCACACACACACACATTAGCACACTCGCGTACCTTGCGGCGACAATCTTCGGCAGTACGAGCGTGATCGCCTCATAAATCAACGATCGAGCTTGGCCTCCCATTCGATAGTGAGTGTTATGAGCGCGAGAGCGTTCTTGGTGTAAGTTACGGTCTCGCAGTTTGCGCCTCAGGCTCGCATGCAGCCAGAACCGAGCAGATTCCGCCTTGATCATACCGTTGACTTTGTGGCAAGTGGACCGCGCGATAAGAAGGTCTTCAGGCGCGAGGAAGTGCGCAATCTCAAACTGGACCTCGTACGGCAAGCTCAGGAACGCGCAATCCGTTTGTGTGCTGTAAAGCAAAGCAAGGACATACCAGATTAGTGATAAGCTTCCATCCAGTATTGATGCCAAACAAGCGAGCAGGATGTTACTCACTCAAGCGCAAGTCTCGACGACAGTCCTTGAATCAGGCGATGCTCCACCTCGGCAATGTACTCCATCGCGAGCTCTCCGCACACGCACACCGAGATTCCCGTGAGCGTTCCAAACTGAATCGCGACGAGCAAGTCCCCCGGCCAAAAGCACACGTAGGATCCATACCAGGCGAACGCATACGTCAAGAGTTCTGCGCACGAGCGAAGCGTGTGGTCACTGAAGTTGTACTTGACGTACAAGACGCGGTCTTGTAAGATCATGCCGACTCTCCGTGTCGGTTTCCATATCACAAACATGTCGCCCAGGAGCGCAAAGATGACGCCGCTTGTCGTCGCAAGTGCGAACGCCACTTCAATGTTGCGCAAGTGGGTGTAAATGATATTAAAGGCTACCGCACCCACAAGTCCAAGCAGAGCCATCACTGGCAGCGGCAACACCTGTGTCTTCTCGTCCTCATCATCGGCTACAATACAAAGTGATATGGGTAAATTAGCCACCAAAATTCGACCATTTGCAAACCACGACCTTTTCGGCACTTACTATTCACTGGACGCGCTCGAGCATGAGTGCGGACTTGCTCGCCAATCAGAGTGACCAGCATGCCGGAGAGCGTGCCGACTTGAACCGCAACGTAGAGATCTCCGTAGATCGCAAAGCTTCCGTAAATCACTCCGAGGAAGCAGCCGAACTCGACAAAGGAGCGTACAGGATACATTGTCCAGTTCCGCTTCACGTGGATTACACGGTCTTGGAGAATCACACCCGCCCACCGCGTGGGCTTGTACAGCACCAGCACATCCGCAATGCACAAGAACGAAATGCCAGCAATCGTGGCGACGACAACTGTCATTTCCAGGCTGCGCATGTTCTCAAAGATCCACTGGAAAGTACCCGATCCAACGTAGGCAAAGAGCAGCATCACTGGTAACGCACGAGAGCGCTCGCCAATCCTTGATTCAGGGTCGCTTGTTGAATCTGGCTTCTCCGATATCAGCTCCTCGTCTTCTGCGAGCATCTCGCTTCCCCATGGGATCAGCTTGGCTCGATTGCGGCGAAAATACTCTCCTGAGAGAGTCACTGCGATCCCAGAGAACGTTCCGAGTTGCAGAGCAAGTAGGAGGTCGTTGTAGAGCGCGAACGACCCATAGATGACGCCAAACCAGGTGAACACCTCCAGAAAGGATCGTAGCGGTTCCTTCAGCCAGTTGTCTTTCGCGCAAGTCACTCGCTCCTGAAGCATCTGCCCGATCTCTCGCGTAGGCTCCCACATCAAGAACAGCTCACTCGCGGCAAGGAAGACCACTCCAGACAAAGACGCCAGACAAAAAGTGGCTTCAAGACTGTCACTGTAGCGGTAGATCCAGACCATCGCCAGCATGGAGATGTAGGAGAAGAGCACCAGACAGAAGATCAGCGAGCACGTGGCAGTGAAGCGCGCACGGACGCTGTTGTCGTCCTTCATCTGGATGCGCATACAGAGCCACTGACCGCCGAAGGACATTACAATCCCAGACATTGCAGCCAGCGTCAATGAGCTGAACACCGTCGAAGTAGCAGCGAAGCTTCCGAGGAAAACACCTACAAACACCGTCGTCTCGATAAACGATTGCAGCGGAAACAACATCCACTTGTTCTTGAAATGCTTGAATCCGTTTTGAAAAAGATCTTCAGGATGCAGTTCTTGCTGGATGGTGCTTGTGAGGTAGCCGAAGCTAGCCGACACGACGACATTCCCCGCAGAAAACTGGGACAACGTGATCTCGAACGACCCTTCCTTCGCCAGCGTGAACAACGTCGAGCAGAGATCGATACCTGACGCGATCACCATCGCGATGAACGTCCACTTTGTTCGCTTGAACAAATACGGATAGTGAGCCTTGATGTATCCGAGCAGCATTCGCGACAAGGAGAATGACGACTTCTCGGCGACTGGTTCACTCTGCACTGGTCGCGGACTCTTGGCTTCATGAGCTTTCCGAGTCGCAGCCTTCTGGATGTCATTCCAGCACTCGCGAGAAAAGCTGATCGAGAACCACGAGAGATAGCACGAAAACAGGATGCCCGGTAGTCCATGGCACACCTTGCAAGCCACCAACGTTGTACCAATGATGCATCCTTTGCCGATCAAGAACTTCGCACGCTCGTTGAACTTGGAAGCAACCGCGCTGATGTCTGTCAGAGCAATGGTCGTAAGAGCGCTTGCTGCAATCGCGATGAACCAGAGGAACATCGTTGACGTCGCCGAGGGAACATTGACCATCATCACCACCGCGGAGTACACTTGCACGCAGAAGAAAACCATCATCACCACGCCTGGCGCGATTTTGATCCAGTGGTCAGCTGGAATCTCATTCTGGACGCTTGAGAACAGCGATCTGCGCGACCAGACAAACTCGCCAATGAGAATCAGCACAATGCCGCTGAACGTTCCCATTTGCAGTGACGGCATCATCTCATCGGACGCTTTGTACGACAGTACGGTGACTCCGAACGTCACTGTGATCTCCATCAGCGACCGCCATGTGTGCTCTTCCCAGTTCTTGCGACCATCGACGATCCGAGATTGGAGAATGAGCCCCACTTTCCTTGTTGGTTGATACAGCAGCAGCAGTTCACTCGCGACGATCAGCGACACACCCACTAGCGTGATCAGCATGTAGTTGAACACCAAGTCTTCGATCGTCTGGAAATCGGCCACTTCTTCACTGAAATATCTGTGCAGGATCCGCCCATTCTCAGTGAGCAGATACCCGACGCAGATGTACGAGAACACCGCCTTGAGCCACGAAACGCCTTCTGGTTTTGTCCCACGCTGCTGTCGAACCATGCGAGCTTCGAGGATCCGCAGGTACGCCGCGATAAAGTCG
This sequence comes from Globisporangium paroecandrum, assembly GCA_023333955.1. Classification (NCBI taxonomy): domain Eukaryota; phylum Oomycota; class Peronosporomycetes; order Pythiales; family Pythiaceae; genus Globisporangium; species Globisporangium paroecandrum. The sequence goes on along the minus strand of JAASFU010000456.1, from coordinate 8,290 downwards.
CTGAACACAGCAAGTCCCAGCGCGGTCACGGCACCTCCGCAAATTGAGAACACGCGACTGTGGAATGTGGTGTACGAGTACCACACTGACGCCATCCACGAACACACTTCCAGGAAGAAGCGCGGCTTTTCACGCTCCCAGGAAAATGGGTTCGCTCGGTCCAGCAGCAGCTCTCCGAGATCCATCGTCGCGGGGCTGGACACGAGCAAATAGCAGAGCGCCAAATACGACGTCCCGGCGGTTGCTGCTAGAAGAATTCCACCCACAAACTCCGCCACACGATGCGGCAACTCGAGCAACAGCGCCGCTTGAGACGCCAGCATCGCGAACGCAGCGATAGAGACCATCGTATGGGATCTAGACACAGACTGATGACAGCAAACGTGCTTCGGTCGACTCATGTACGTCGGCTGCTTGTGCGCGCGCTCTTCACATCGGCAGCTGGACGAGCGGATCTTCGAGACCGCGAGCAGCACTTCGCCCAGCTCGTTCGACTGGTACGCGCCTTTCATGTTTCTGTTCTGATGCTGGATATCGTCGCGCAGAAGATCGTCATCTCCGCCCTCGGTCGTATCGTCCGCCGCCGCCGTGAAGACCGTGCCACGACTTGGTCCCAGTTGTTTCGGCGTTTGTTCCGCTGATCTGGTCGCCATCGCTTTGCGTCCTGCGCTGCGGTCGTCTACGCACGCACTGCTGTGCGCATACAGTTCCATCGACTGATCAAGCGAACGAACGAATGAATGAATGCGCGTGTGTTTGCGCGGGTGTCGGCGCGTGTCGCGTGTCGTTTCTTCCTTTCTTTCGTCGTTCTCTTTTTGCTTTCCGGCGTTAACGCACAGCAAGTGAGCTGGAGGGATGGAGACAGCGGGGCTCTCTGGTGTAGTGACTACACACAAAGAGAGAAGACGTAGAGTGGCGCGTTCCCGCCGTCGTGCGGAGGGAGGGCGATTGAGAGAATGCGCCGCCACTGCCGCTGCCACTGCCGCCGTTCGACTCGCGCGCGCTTTCACTTGAACGACGCCTTTGCGGGCTTCTTCTCAAATGGCGATAAGTGGTCAAAGAGTGGGAGAAACACAAGCAGTCCCGAAAACCCTTTTTAGGTGTCGGTTTACCAGGTGTTTAGAAGCACGCGTGAGTGAGGATCAGGCGTGTTGAACCTTTTTTAGGACAAGAAGACCCTCATTTACATTCTCGTAAACAGAAGACTGAGACATGTGCGCTGTCGACGCTTTTTAACAAGGCAAAGTCGACAAAGTTGTAAAGTCGACGAAGGATGATGTATCGATCTATCTATCTATCAGCCGACTGTCTGGAGAACAGCAGCAACACAGCAGGCAGCCTACTACTTTGTTGCTGCTGTCCTCGGAAGCTGTTTCGCCTGTGAAGGATGCGAACAGAAACCGATCTTGCTTCGAGCACCACCGACCACCATTTCACTCTTTAGCTTTAGCCGCGCGCTGATTAGTCTCCACTGCTAACTTTACAGAGTTGAGTTGTAGCCGAATTACGAGTGAAGATATCAAGCTCAGATGACATCATCACCGAAGCGGCGCAATCACTCCAGGCGTGTTGACGAGCCAATTGAAATGGGCCAGTCAATGTGCCAGTTCCTTTCGCCCGTATCCAATCGATTCAATCTTAAAGCAGGACCCTGTGAGTTATTGTCCGTGATCAGAGAGGCATCCAGGTAGTATTTATTGCGTTCGTCCAGCGACTGAGAAATCTCCAACAGCAGCAACGTCAACACGGAGAAAGAAACCGAAATAAGGCAACTTAGTGAAAGAAAAAAAGAACGAAAACTGAGGAAGAAATGGACCGCAGTGTTCAAAGATCACTAACTCTTTGATGTCACTGAAAAAGTCATCATGTCATTCTTCCAAGAAGAGATTCGGATAAAAAACCTTGCGCTAACAAACGATAACGACAAGGTTATTTCTTTTCATGTTTACCCTCCCAAATCTGATTTTAGCCAACTCTATCGACATTGAGAGGGGAAAGCACCCGCAACCAATCTGCGCGCGCCAAGGATAACGAACACGAGCAGCGCAGAGGCGCGAAGAGGCAACCGGAGGCAGGCGACGACGATGGACGCGCAGCGCGCGCTGCTGGACGAGCTCATGGGGCGCAACCGCGACGGCGACAAGCCTGAGGAGGACATCACGGACTTCCGCCACCGCCGCGTCTGCAAGAGCTTTCTCTGCGGTCTCTGCCCACACGACCTCTTCCAGAACACCAAGATGGATCTCGGCGAGTGCCCCAACCTGCACCTGCCAAAGATGCGCGCGCAGTTTGAGAAGGAGCGGCAGGCGCAGCCGGACAAGGACTTCGGCTACGACCAGGAGCTCGAGCGCGACCTGAGCAAGTACGTCTCGGAAGTCGAGAAGAAGATCCAGCGCGCGCAGCGCCGCCTTGAAGAGCAGGACGGCGCGAAAGCGCCATCGCTCATGGACTTTGAGAACTGCAAGGAAGTGCTCGAGATCACGGCCGAGATCCAGGAAGTCATGCAGAAGGCAGAAGAAGCAGGTATGGCGTCGTAGTTGAAGACGTTTTTGATTGTCTGCATCGTATTGTATCATGTGCGCTGACATTGTTGCTTGCTGATGCTGCGACCCGTAGGCAACGAGGGCGAAGTGGATCTTTCGATGGAGTTGATGAACAAAGTCGAAGAGCTCAAGCAAAAGAAAGCGACAGCACAAGCCAATGCGATGTTGAGCTCGTTTCGTTCAGAAAACAGTGGTGGTGTGGGCGGCACCGGCAGTGGTGGTGGTGGAGGAGATGCGGAAACCCTTACAACTGCTTCTTCGACCGATGGTGACAGCGAAAACAATGCAGCGAAAGACAACGACAGCGGTGGGAAATCACTTGCTGAATTGCTTTCGGGAAATCCGCTGGCAAGTGCGAACGTGAATCAGAAGCTGCGCGTGTGCGATGTTTGTGGCGCCTTTTTGAGCATCTTCGACAGTGATCGTCGTCTCGCCGACCATTTTGGTGGCAAACTGCATTTGGGGTATCTTCAGATTCGCAAGAAGATCCAGGAGGTCGCAGAAGCGCGACGAGAGCGCCGCCGTCAACGCAACGGAGTTGCTGATGAACTGGATTCAAAACCGAACGACGACAAGAAAGAAAGAGAGACGAGGGATGGACCAGTCGAGAGACGCCGCGATCGCCATTCTCGATCCAAGTCCCGATCAAAGCCGCGGTAAGACACCTCATTTGCTGCTTTGTTGTTTGTCCTATGCCTAATGCGACCAGAGGTGACTAAATATTCCATTTGTAGCAGCAGCAGAGATGACAGATCGCGCCACTCAAGCGGGAGACGCACTCGTGACCGCAGCAGAGACCGCAGTCGCGACCGCCATGACCGTGACCGTGACCGTGATCGCAGAAGCAGTCGTCGTAGCCACCGTCGCTCGAGAAGCCGCAGCGCGAGCCGAAGCAGGAGCAGAAGCCGCAGCCCAAGTCGTAGCCGAAGAAGACGCCGCTGAAGCACCGCAGACGACGAATCCTACAAAAAAAAGTACCTAGCCATGCATGCCTGCACTCTGCACTTTATTCTACATGTTTCTATATTGAGAAATTTACACCAGGATTCTTTCACAGGCAATGCGCGAGCTTGAGGGAAGATGAGAATTCCAAGCTGATTGCTTCGCTCTTCGCTCGTTCGCGTAAGAAGAGGATCCAATCTCGCCGAGACGCGGTATGTTTTCTCTGAATTCTTCTTAATGATCATTTATCTGGAACTCGTGTTTTGCTTGAATCTATCGGATGTTTGTCTACAATCAAGCATCACGGCATCGAGAGGGTTCATCTCAGGTATTGTAATCTTACAGTTGCAGTCGATTTGGTCGGTGAGAGGTTTGCTGTGACTGCATGTGATAAGTTGCTGTGATTGTTGGAGCTACTCACGAGGGTATCGAAGACACCACACTCCGCAGACGTCTCCCATTTGCCATCGCAATTGAGTCTACCAGCCGGATCAACAGTAGCATATTCTTCACGTGAGCAGGCTCCGGGTCATCTGGGTTGTCGCAAAAGATGGTCTTGAAGAAGGACAGAATGATGTTTGACGTGTCGGCGAGGACGATTTCCTTTACCGTGGTTTCGAACATCTTGGAAGAGGCTGTGCTCTCGGTATCGCGTGTTTGTGATGCGTCCCATGCAGCTTGGAGTCGTTCTAGCGTCAACCTGTGATCGTTCACGCCAGTTTCACGGGATAAGGACAGCAGGATTGCATTGCTCAGTGCTGCCGGTGCGCTTGACGATCCACTTGGCGTCTGTTTGACGAGTCGTTTGAGCGTAGCGTCTCTGTGTGCGATCGCTGCCTGCAACGCAATATCAAAAACGAGTCAGCGCCAAGTCACCACATCCAAAGGTCAAGCAAGCGCTCACATGAGATAGCTTTGGCGGCGGTGGCGGTGCTCTCTCGACCAGCAATTTGGTTTCCTCATTCAGCACCTTCAGCATTTGCTTCCCCTGGTTAACATTGAGATTCACATGTGAAGGCCGTACGCACCAGGAAGGATCGATAGCTGGGTACAAGCCTGGAAAAAGAAAAGCTCCATACCTGCTTTACGCGCGCGTAGATCGGAAACACAGCTGACAGTGTGGGCAAATGGAGCGCGCTTTGGAACTTCTCGGACGTGACATCCACTCGCTGGGTCATGAACTCAGCGACAAGTCTGTAGCCATGGTGGAGACGAGCGACTTGCTTCGGGTACCCGACCTGTACTTTGCATGGCGGCAGGGCAGCGTCCCGCTCAGCTACTTGACGTCTAGCGAAGTGACCACTCATCGACAGATACTCAGCCATTTTCCTGCAAAATACAAAGCGGAACGACTCGTGGCTCTCTTTCTCGTCCATGTCGCTCAGCTGGTTCAGCAGAGCTTTCATGTGGCGCGGATACTCGAGGTGGATCTGTGGCGATGCGGGTGCAGCTTCCGATGGAGACACATGCGCTGCGATTGCATTGGGCTTTAGCTTTACTGTCGCTAGTGGTCGTGCTGCGGGTGTATTGCCATCGAGTGGGATTTGCGCGCGAATACTCTTCACCATCGCCAGGATGTTCTGCAGAGCGCCGTCGTCGCCATCGGCCTGTTTCTCCCCTTCAGTACCATCACCGTCATCCTCTTCACTGTCGCTATCAGCAGCAGTATTGTCCTTCTTTGCCATCGCTTCTCGGATCTGCCGCGCACGCTGGATCGCGTCCTGGAGCGACTCGTGCATCTGCTGCGTCTGGACGTCCTGGCATTTCTCTTCCTGCAGGCGAGCGTCGCGTGCTTTTGCCCGTCGTTCGTGCAGTGTCTGTACGTAGCGCAGCGTGCGCTCGAGCTCCGCGCACTTCTCCCTGACGACTAGCGAGCGGAAGTGCACGTCCGCGTCCACGGCGACGAGCTTCGCGAGCAGCGCGCTCGCTTCGTTCGTGTATCGCGCGTCGCTCATTTTTTGGCTCACTTTTGAATCAGTTTGTTTTGGATGTATCCCCTGTCAAAAGTGATACCCGGAATCGCTCCATTCCAAAATGGAGGTGCTCAACAACCCCCAAGCACTCGAGGTCCCGACTTTCAAGATACGCGTGCTTCATATGAAGGCAGGCGTAGTTATGAGTTTCTCTGTGCATGTGCGTCACATCCACACCACCAGAAGCATTTCCACCACGCTTGTGGCTGCAAAGCAACAACAGCAACAACATGCATGCAAACGAACGAACGAACGCCTCATCAAAATGTCACTTTTCGTGTCTTGATGATTTGGTTCGCGATATCGTGGCGCGCAGGATGATGCTTTTCAGGCAGCTATAAGTTAAAGATATAAAGCCAAACGCTGGCGACTGGCGCTCGCTCACTCGCACCCTCACTCAGGAGCACTCTAACGCCCCTTTCGCCACGCAAAACACACACACATATTTGTCGCTCAAGACGCGTTGCTGTTGAGACCACTGTTGCTGTTGTTGCTGCCGCCATTGCCGTTGCTCCCGTTGGCTGCGCTGCTCCGGGCCTCTTTGCGGAGCTTGTGCTGCAGAATCGCCTCCATCACCTGCAGCCGCTGCTCCTGGAGCTCGATGAGCCGGCCAAAGTGGTTGTCCTGGTGCACTCGCAGCTCCGTCACGGCCGACGTGAGCGACGACAGCGCCGCGACCGCGGCCGAGCTCTCCTGCGCGTGGCGCTCTGACGACGACAGCTGCTTGGACACGATGCCCGTGAGCCGGTCGATCGCGTTCACGAGCGCCTGGTCGTGCACCACAATCGTCTTGGCCGAGTCCTCGCTCGAGCCCGTGTCGTCAGGCGTGGTTGAGTCGCCCACATCGTGCGACGCGTCCTTGTGGTGGTTGCTGCTGCTGTAGTTGTTGCTCGAGTTGTTGTTGCTGGTGTTTCGCTGCCGCAGCGACGGCAAGGTCTTGTGGTTGCTGCTCAAGTTGTTGTTGTTGCTGTGGTTGCTGTGGTTGTGGTTACTGTTGTTGTTGTTGTTGTTGCTGCTGTTGTTGTTGGTTGGCGCAGTGTACACATCGCGCAGCGTGCCCCAGTACTGCTTGTAGTTGGCGCTGCGGCGGTCATAGTGCACGTCCGGGCGCTTGAGCGTCTTGGCGTCGTACTCGTCGTCCAGCGACTTGAGCTTCTTCGCGACCTTCTCGTTGTTCACGCCAAAATCCTCCGTCTCGCCTAGCGACGCGTTGCTGCTGCGCATCTCGGCGCTCGGGTACTGGTCTACCGCGGGCCGCTTCGGCATCGAGCTCAGCGCGCGGCTCACGTCGTCGTGCATATTCCGCCATCGCATCATGCCGTCACGCTACACAACACAACAGACAAACAAGTCGATTGTTACACAACAGCTCGCAACAGCAGCAAACAACACAAGATACAACAACACACAAACAAATAAATCATACCTGTTCAGACGCCATGGACGCATTGGTCATCGCCTTCCGACCGTGCGTGGACGAAGACGCAGCCACAGACGCCGCGGGGATCGCGGACGACGAAGCTGCTCCTATTGCACCTACTGCAATGGCGGACGTGGCCGGCGGGTCCGCGTTCAGGCGGTGGTGGTCGTGCGGCGACGCATGGCTGCTGCTTCGTCGCTGCACTTCGTGGTCGGACGGTTGCCACTGGTGCGAACTCATTTGCGCGCTCGTTCGGAACACGCGGCGGCGCGGGGACGGCGGCGGCGGGCTGATGAACTCGGGTCGACCGAGCGGGCTGTGGTCCTGCTGGGTTCTCGGCGCGGGTGGCGCAAAGCGCACTTGCTGTTGCTCGTCTGCAACGGATTGCTGCGTTTGCGCTTGTGCGGATTGTTGATGTTGTTGTTGCTGCTGCTGCTGTTGTTGTTGTTGTTGCTTGTGTTGCTGCAGACTTGTCTTCGATTTGCTGCTGTTGCTGTTGCTGTTCTCTGTGACGTGGCTCTTGCTCTCGCGCGCCGACGCTTTCTGCTCATCCTCGTCGGCCGCCGCCAACAGCGCCGTCGTGCCTGCGTGTGATGAGAGCGGCTGACGGCGGTGGTCATCCTGCTTCTTCTGGATGCGGTGCGAGTTGGTACGCTCCTTGTGCACATCCCAGGCGCGCGTGCGGAAGCTCGAGTTCATGATCACGGGTTTTGGCTTCTTGCCGCCGTGCACGGCGTAGTGCACGTGGCAGACCTTGCAGAGCACGAAGCGGCCTTCGTCGTCAAGACTGAGCACGTCCGGGTCGGCCAGGATACTCGTGGGCCACGAATCCGCTTTCCGCTTCGGCATGCGTAGCTTCTTGCGCTCCTGATGGGTCAAGATGTTCCGGTACGGGTGCTGCTGCTGCTGTATGTGCTGTGTGTGCTTGGAAGCCGAGTTGGGCTCGGGCTTCCAGTTTGAGGAGGTCCCAGCGGCGGAGGACACAGTAGTCTCAGCAGAACCCGGGGACACGGTGGTACTCTGGCTGCTGGAGCTGTTGTCGCTGCTGCCGCTCGGATCGTTGCTAGGGTGGATCTGGCGGTGGTTGTGGATCTGCTCGTGGCTGCTCGCAATTGTGGTTGCGGAATTAGTGGCTCCAACTGCGGTGGCGGCGGCTTCTACTTGCTGCTCGTGGGGGGATCCTGGAGGGAAAGACATGCACGCAAAGACACTTGAGTCTGAGTGACTGCTTGGTGGTGGTTGTAGAGAGTCGAACGGACGGATCGGAGGCCGTCGTCGAGAGGATCCTACTGCTCGCTGCTTTGCTGCGCACACCCCGGAGAAGAGCCGCAATAGACAGACAAGAACAACACAAGCAACTCACTCAATACGACGAACAGAGCGAGCGAAAGGGAGGGGGGGGGGGGGGGGGG
>JAASFU010000455.1:0-22620 GCA_023333955.1 Globisporangium paroecandrum | reverse complement strand
TTTTTCGCCGAAAGCAGTCTCATTCGACTGCTTTCGTGATTGGCTATAAAACGAGGCCTTTTTTCTTTTCTGAATCGTGTTATTGGCCAATATATCCACAGAAGTCACCATTTTCACGTTTTATTGGCGCGCACTGTACACCAGTGGTGAAGACTACCTAACCTCCTTAAATGCATAGCATAGTGCGATATTCTCTTTCATAGGCGAGTTTCCCTTTTGCGTTCGTTCCTTTCCTTTTGGTGTTTGGATCTTGAAGTTTGTATGGAACCTTCAAGAGGCGCGTTCGCAATGTGCGCACTTGCACTTGGCACAACAGGAAAGCGCCATTTCCGCATTCGCCACCCTCCGCTCTCTCACTCACTGAGAGTCTGTCTGTCAGCCAGCCTGCCGAACACACACGCACGCGCACCCTTACAGCAACCAAGTGCGTCTCTCTTTACCATCTTCTTCCGCGCAGCATGGGCCGATCTCCTTCGCCGCGCCGTCGCAGCGTCAGTCGCAGCCAGAGCACGAACCGCCGCGAGCGCTCTCGATCACGATCGCGGTCCGGGCCCAAGAAGCGTCGCTCGTACTCGCCGTCGCGTTCACGAGAGAGAAACCGTGGTGTTGCTGGAGGAGGTGGTGGTGGCGGTGGCGACCGTAATGTCCGGAATCGCGGCAGTCGCAGTCGCAGTCGAGAGCGCAACAACGACTCACGTCGCTCGCGCTCACGATCGCCTCGTGGACGGGATTTCCGAGGCGGAGGTAGAGCTCCAGGACGGCACGGCGGCGATAGAGGAGGTGGAGGGGGAAGATCGCAGCCGCAGAGCCTACTGGTACGCAATCTAAGTCCCAACACGACGCCCGAGCGACTTCGACGCGCGTTTTCCAGACGAGAGGGCGACATTCGCGACGTGTATCTGCCGAAAGATTACTCGACGAACCAGCCGCGGGGCTTCGCGTTCATCGAGTAAATGCAGCAGAATATTGTTGATGTGGGTATGTGAATGATGCCACGTAGCTCATACTTTGTGCTGTTTGTTTTCTCAGATTTAACGACTCGCGAGATGCGCGTGAGATCAAGTACCAAATGGATCGCACAACCTTTGAAGGACGCGAGATCGCAGTGCTCTTTGCTCAGCAGCGACGTAAGACTCCAGAGCAAATGCGAGAAGCGCCACCATCGTACGTTGTGCAAATGAGCTCGATACGTTCCCCATTTCTTGATGATGACTGCTCTGCTAAAATCTTTTTGATAACCACTGCAGTCCACGCCGCGACTCACGCTCACACTCGAATTCTCGTCGAAGGTTCGTTTGACTAGCTTCTGCTTCGAAGAACTTGGTGAAGACGGAATAATGCTGATTGTTCTGTTTGTGCTGCTTGTTTTCGGCAGCAACAGTCCGAGTGATCGACGTCGTGGTGATGATTTTCAGAGGTAAGCTTCCACGATGAGATCTGATTGCGTTCATCTACCGCTATGAAGCTAATAACGTGAATGAATGTTTAGAGATTCCAAACTAGCTGCAGGTGAGAAGAGGTCCCCTGGAGGTAGAATGTCGGATGTAAGTTTGGTGTTCTTTAGTCATTTGTGAAAATCGCGATATTATTGTAGCGTTGACTGATCGACAACACACTGCACTTTATTACTTGTAGGACTAATGTGTTGGGCGAGACCTATGGGGCGACGATTATGTGAGTGAGCGCCCCTCTCTGCACTCATTTTTCCATGCGAGAAGATGCTCAAGAACAGAAAGACAAAGAGAAGGGACTGCATTTTAACTCGATCAAGAAAACTATTCAAGCGTGAAGATTAATTACTCCGTGTCAAGATACAAGGTGTCAACGCTTGTCCAGTCTTGTGAGCAGGAGGAAGGAGTGCACGTGAAGACACGTCAGCGCGCAAGATGCTCTTCATTGTATTCCCATTAAATACAGGGTTGCAAGCGTCCTCATCGGCTTTCACACAAGGTTTGAGGCTTCATTTTCATGCGTCGAGGCTGAATGTGCTCGAATGACAGTGTGTCTTGATGCACATTTGATAGGTCCTCCTTCTTAGTCGCGTTTGGTGACAGGTTGTGCATTATTAACTTCGCCTTGGTCCGATGGAGGGAAGAGTGTATCAATGGCAACGGCAAAGAAGAACAACTCTATTGGCGCGTACAATACACATTCACAATATTCTGACACCAGAAGCAAAACGAATACAGGTCTAGCCTAGCCTCCGATCAGAATCATCGGACGGTTCTTCGCCTTGGAGATTCCGTACATGTCGCCATGCCCTCCAAGCGCAAACTTCTTTCGCTTCACAGCCACATCGATGATGTCTCGGATGTCGTCATCTGGGATCTGGTAGCGCATCGCGTCGCGCAGATTCACCTCCGAGTTGCCGAAGAGACACACCTTGAGGTTGCCATCTGCTGTGAGACGCAGGCGATTGCACGAGCCGCAGAAATGCTCGCTCATCGAGGTGATGAAGCCAAATTGCCCCTTAAAGCCAGGAACGTGGAACGCCTTGGACGTGTCGTTCGGGTCGTCCTCCAGCTTCTCGACCATCGGGTACTTCTCGCGGATCACCGCCATCATCTCCTTGAAGGACACGAACGTCTCATCGTTCCACTTGTTGCTGTCGAACGGCATCCACTCGATGAAGCGTACGTCGACTGCCATCTTCTCCGTGAATGCGACAAAGTCGACGATCTCGTCCATGTTAAAGTGCCGCATGACCACGCAGTTGATCTTCACGGGCGAGAACCCAAGTGCCTGCGCCTCTGTGATCGAGTCCATGACGCGCTGGAAACCCTGCCGTCTCGTGATCTTCGCAAATTTGTCGGGATGTAGCGTGTCCAAACTGATATTCAGTCTGTCAACGCCTGCGTCTTGCAACGCCTTGAGCTTGCGCTGCAGCACGATGCCGTTCGTCGTCACGCCGACCGAGTTGATGCCGTCGATCGCGCGCAATTGCGCGACCAGGTCCACTAAATCGCGGCGCAGAAGCGGCTCGCCGCCAGTCAAGCGGATTCGGTTCACACCTGCAGCTGCAAAGAGCTTGGCCAAGCGAATGATCTCGGGCGTTGATAGCAAGTTGTCCTGCGGCTGCAGATCCACGCCGTCCTCCGGCATGCAGTAGCGGCAGCGCAGGTTGCAGCGCTCGGTCAGCGAGATGCGCAAGTACGTGTGCTCGCGACCAAAGCGATCGACGAGCTTGGGCGTGCGCACTTGCATGTGCCCCTGCATTGTGACAATACACACAGTACACACGCGGACTGATCAGCAACACGAAGGCAACCGATGTGCAACGGGGTGCTCGAACGTACCGCTTCTCTGATCTGCTGCAGGATGTCGTGAATCTGCTGGAGAGACTCCTCGGGCGTAGGGCGGCGCATCTCGTCATCGTCATCATCATTGCCCTCAGAAGGGACGACAAGCCTGCCACCAGAAGAAGAGCTGCTCGCTTTGAGAAAATCCACAAAGCCCGGTCCCTGCTCCACGCGCTTCTTCCAGTCGGTTGCTGCCGCGCTTGTACTGCTGCTGCTGCTGAGCGATCGCACCCGCACCCGCACTTCCAGGAAAGAGGCACGATGAACGCTCTTCACAGCGCACGCCGAGAGGCATGCTGCGACAGATGGTGCTGCCGCTGCCGCTGGAGCACACGGTCGCCAGCGTGTCGTCATCGCGAAGCAGCGCGGTCCTCGCATCTTGTGTGCCGGTGGTGTGCTACTTGGCGCTTTCGGGGGCGGAGGGCAATTTGCCGAGTGACCTTGAACGCGTCACGCACGCTCACTCTCTCTCTCTTTGACTTGGCTCAGCTTTTTGGTTGAGTGTTTGGATGAGTAAGCTTGAATGAGTGGCAAGATGGCGTCCCATCTCCCTTTTTGTCTTGAGTAAAGTAAGGCGCTTTTTAACAGTGGAGGTGCAGCTGAGAGCTGGAGATTTCGTATTGACCGCAATACTAGACGTGGCTCTATTTGTTCTGAAACAATCCTTTTCTTCTAGGGCAATTTTAGAGCAAATTCTCCCTTCTCAACTTAATCTTTACAAAAGTAATTTCTCGCCACGAGTGGTCAAAACAGAGGTGGTACGATTTTGGTAAACTGGTAAAAAGTTCACACCGGTATTTTCTGTTTGAGTTCGATAGATTAATCGGAATTTTGACATGTTCAATTATATAGTGAACCCAAGATATTTGTTGATGTCGCCTGTCCGGGGATTCTATCGGGATTTGACCACATTTAAGAGGTATCACGACATACGGGACTCAATTAGAAGAGGAATATAACATTAGGACAGCTTCATAGGACAACTGTCCGCAACAGCTCCGTAGTCGTCTTCGAGCCGCTGACGCAGCAGAAGGCGCTGCACGACGCGCTCCCAGCGCTTCGCGATGACCTGCTGGTTCTTCTCGATCGCCTTCTCAATCGTGCTCTGCTGTATGTGCGCGTGCGCGTCCACCAGCATCTCCAGCGCCGTCTCCGCGACCACGATGCCGTCGAATGTTGGCACGTTGCGGTCGTTCTTGACCTCAAAGCCGACCACCGCCTGCGCAAAGTCGACGCCGAGCTGCTGCGCCACTTTCTCGATGCGAGGCAGCCGCAGATGCACAGCATGGCGAGGCACGTGTGCTTGGCTCCAGATCTCGATGTTGCCGTACGAGTTCTTCGGAACGATGCCGTTCACTACTGGCGGCGACACGAACGCACTCGTCTGCCACACTCCAAACATCGCGCGTGCACCGTCTCTGCTACTGCCATGAGAGCCACCACCTCTACCTTCATTATCGCTGTCGTCCCCTGAATCCTGCGCTCCCGAGCCGTCGTTCTGCTTTCCTTTCTTGTACCACTTGGCAGGCTTCTCGCGCTCCGAGTCGTTCACTTCGCGACCGAGTCGTAACCACTGGTACCTCGACCGTGTGACCTGGATGTGCTTGCGCAGAAACACCGGCTGCCCTTTGAAAACCCCGACCGCTTTGCGAGGGTAAACGCACTCGAACCGTCCCAAGTGGCGCTCGAGACAGTACAGATGGTGCTTCTTGAAGCCCTCAATGCTCATGGGCATCTCCTCTGACTCGGTCATCGCTAGCAGCTTTCGCTTTTCCTGAGCCAGCAGCTTGTCTTCTGCTCGTTCGCCATCAGCAGCATTGATGAATGGGTCGTAGCCAATGGTCTGCTCCCGCTTGCTCGCCTCGGCGTTCAGCTTTTCGATTGTAAGTTCCATCCACTTGTCGGCGATCCGGAACCGCAGACTCTTGCTCCACTTCTCAGCGTATCGAGGCGTCACGTCCACCAGCCGCTCCGTGTGTGTGACGCCAACAACGTAGCTGAACGGTGCGCCTTTGCCTCGCAGCGCCTCGATCTCCCGCGACTGCCCGACGATCTTCCGGGTCGCGTCGACGTTGATCCATGCGTTCCTCTTCTCGTCGTACACTTCTGTCCAGACCCAGAAGCTCTGAGTTGACGCGATCTCCACGCTCGCATCCTGTTCTGCTGCCTCTGTTGTTCCTGGTTGCGTGCGTGATCGCTTCCGACTGCGAGCACCACGACTGCCATGAGTACCGTTGCTAGCACCACTGGGCGACGCAGAAGTAGCCTCAAACGCCTTGCTCTGCTGCACCAGAAGCGCATCGAGCGCGCACGTGTGGCGGCAGTAAAGACGGAGCGCGCGACAGAGCGCCGTGAAGAGCACCGCCAGTTCGTAGTCGCGACCTTTCCGCTCAAAGAAGACATGCATCAGCTTGGACTCGGTCAGCAGTTCGCTCCAACCGTGTCCATTACCGTGCTCTATGTCCTGGTCATTATCACCCAACGCAACAGCAGCAGCTTCGGACGCCGAGAGCACGCGAAAGTGCTGGTTGAACCACCGCACGAGCATCTCGAGCGAGTACTTGAGCGAGTGGCGCTTCATCTCGACGTAGAAGTCGAACGCGCTCTCACCGCTGGTGAGTGACAGCAGGAGCCCGCGCAGCACTGGCGACTCGCACAGCGCGTTCCACTTGAGGTGCGTCGCGAGCAGCAGCAGCAGGTGGCTCTGGTGCAGTGTCAGCTCACGCTCCTTATCGGCTTTCGACATGCGCGCCGCTTTGCGCTTCTTCGTCTGCTGGTGCTGCTTCTTGGCGGCTTTTAGGGCCTCCTGCTGCAGCACCTGGTTCACCTGGTCCCAGTTCACTTTCTGCAGATCTGTCAGCGTCTGCTCGTCGTCGCGATCATCATCTTCGTCATCGGAATCGCTTTCACTCTCCGCAACTTCATCTTCATCTTCAGCGGGCTCTTCGTACGTCTCATCGCCATCGTCATCGCCATTGCCATCGTCACCGCCACTCCCATCTTCGTCTCTTAGCTCAGCGTCTGCTTCTTGATCACCTGGGTCACGCTGTGGTGACTCTGCTGCTTTTGCTGCAGTTGCTTGTGACTGTTTGGATGAACTTGGAGCTGCCGCGACGTCCTCCCAGTCCATGTCCTCTGCGTCGTCCTGCTCTTCGTCCGAGTACTCAAACTCCTCCTCTCCGTCGTCTTCTGCTGCTGCTTGTACTGCTCCACCATTAGCGCTGGCGTCCGCCTCCAGCCACTCCACGCCATCATCTTCTTCGTCGGAGCTCTTCATTTTTGCGGCAACTTTTTCCGTTTGGACTTTGGAACACACAAACTGAGATATATTCCTACACTTTTCAAGTCTAATGTCGAGTCGGATGCTGAAAAGTCGGTTTTGCTGTTCAATCAAGGCGTTTTAGATCAACATACTTTTCTCAAGTCTACTATCTAATCTATGCAGTTTCAGGAGACTTCTCATTAAAACCGCAACCGTCATTTCTGATTATGCTGTACGATGCAACATCGTGCTAGGCTCGAGCAAACGCCGACGGCTTTGGCGGCCACGAGCACGACTCGATCTGGAAGCGCAGTCTGTTTGCTGCCTCAGATGACTGTCTACTCTGCGACGGTGTCCACTGGTTCTCAATCTGGTTCTCCTTGTCGTCTTCAGGGTTGGAGGTATCAGCGAGTGGCATCTTCCTTTCCGTCTGATGCTGCTGGTCGGAAGTTGTCGAGAGCATGTGCATTTGGCTCTCTAGACGGCTCAGGCGTTCCTCGACGCTCGTAATCTTCGTCATGAACGCGCTTGATAGTCTAGCGATCTGGTTGCTGAGCGCTGTGAGGGTCTGTGCATTCAGTTACGATCGATGCGGACAGGAGTAAGTTAGCACTCCACCAAGCTCTTTTCGCATCCTAGTTGCTATAGAAATAAACAGAAGCCCACCTCTGCCAAGTCTGCGGTATTCAAAGCTGTCGGACGGGGTCGCTCTAGGTGTCCCGCAGCGGAGTCTGTATCTGTCGTTCTGCTAGAGCTGTTGTTGCTGTCTATTGCTGTCTCGTAGCTGAGGTTGTAAAAATGGTTGGTACGATCGTCTTTCACGTCATTGCTCTCAGCATCAAATGTGACGCGCTTCTGTAGAGCATGCACAACGACAGTGAGTACACCAAACTAGGAGAACAGTAAAGGCTTACAAGCCGCCATACCTTGCGACCGTCCGTCTCGCCATTTGGCTGGGATTGCTGCTGTGCATTCGCATTCCAAGCATCCTCCGTCCTTCTCTCATTGCTTTGGCGCTCTGGGGACTGAGTATCTGCGCCGCTTGAGCCACGACGGCTACCACCAACTGACTGTGCAGAAGTGTTATCTGGCGCTTTCAGCCGTCGTGCATTGGACTTGCTCTGGTTATGGCGAAGAAGCTGCAGGACCGAAGCCGCGTGACTTGGAGCTTTCTCTTGTGAGTGCGGTGGCAGGATGTGGTTCTCAACGCGCGTCGGCGCGCCTTTTGGCCTGTGGCAAAGCGTTAAACAATGCCACGTAGATAAAAAGTCATACGGTGAGGCCCAGCACATGCGCGCGCATAACAACAGTACTAATCAGTACTTAGCAACACACAACGCACTCTCTCGGCTTGGTCCACACGGCGTCTTGCTGGCGCTTGAGCCACGCGCTCTCGTCGTGCTTGGCGAGCACCAACTGCAGGATGTCGGACACAAGGTTGAGCTTGCGCTCCCAGTAATGCTCCGATAGGAACTGCATCGAGTTGAGCGACGGGAAGTACTTGAACTCGTCACGCAGCAGGCGGAACGCGCTATCGACGAAGCGCGCGTCCGTCTTCCCGTACAGATCGTAGCCCTAGCGGTACACAACGTTAGCTACATCTGCGCATAAATAGCAGCATGAAGAGCCACGCATGGACCACTCACTTTGCTCTGGATGAACGCGGCCACAGCGCGCGAGTAGTCGAGGAGCGCAAAGTGCAGGATGCGCAGCAGGTCCTTCACGCTCGCGCTCTCCAGGCTGCACACAATTAGACACAGGGCACACACGCGAGTCAGCACATGAGTAGATACATTGAGCGAGCATGCGCACGTGTACCTGGTGGCGTGCAGATACGGGTACTGGACGCTCTTGAGCAGCGTCTTGAGGCGCGCGCGACTGTTGCGCAGATCGCCCATTTTGCCTTTTGCCTTTTTGTGGGATGCTCGTTTGTTGTTTATTGTTTGACAATTCAAAAAGTGAATGCAAGTTAAGTGAACCGTGAGGACACGAATAGCTACACAAATCCCCTTGCTTTGTTTTGTTGATTTTTGACAGTCCAAATGCAAATGTAACTCGATTTCCGTAATGTCATGATGGCAAAAGCGTGTCGTCTCTTTCCTCCAGAAAGCCAACATATCAGACCGGCTTTGCTCAAACCTCTACCTGCTTGGCTGGATACCGGTGCGTCTGGGTTCTTTGTACGGCAGACGACGCAAATGCTCCATGGCGCACCACAACCGGCAAACGATTCGGCTCTTCTGATATCTAACCAAACTTGGAGGCGGACGCGCCCGTGCCTCGACGCACGTTGAGCGAATTGTACATGAACGAGTCCACAAAACCAGCGATCTGCAGCCATCATGATCATGGACGCAACAAACAACCATCCCAGTTAGCACTCTCTGCATTGAATACTTTGCCAGCCATAAAACCACGTACCGAGACGACACCGCCGACGATGGCGCAGATGTTGGTCAGGAAGTGCGTGAGCGGCACGCGGTCGTTGTCCACTTTTACAACAAACGGCGACAGGTCAAACACGAAGAATGCACCTGCAAGCACGCAGCAAATATACGAATGGAAGAGTCAGCCAAGCTGCAAGAATACACACATTCCATGATGATGGAGACAAACACACATCGTACCTGGGAGAGCCGAGAGCTGACCGTACGGATCCAAGTAGCGCGCTTGTTGCGTGTACGAAAACTGATACAATGACAAAAGCATGTTAGAGAGAACTGTGAGGGATGCATCGGTACTTATCAATACAATTAGGCGCGGACGAACCTGGTACGAGTGCACTTTGGACGAAATGTCGCTGTAGATCGTCGGCACGACCTTGATGAAGTACTGGAACACGCCGCCAACTGATCACAAGGAAACAATAAACTGTACGTATGAGTCAATCTACGTACGCATAGAGTTCAAACCTCTAGCAACAGAAAGCTCAACAGCGACACGCACTGCTTTCGGTGATCTTGCCGGTGCCGTCGAGAGGGCCGACCTGTCCCGGATACGGCTCGCCGAACGAGAGGCTGTGGATCGTGTGGCTCGCATTGAACGTGAGCTCCTGGCCCGGTCGGAACTGGTGCACGAGGCGCCCCTCACGGTGGAACGTCTTGCCGAGCGCCACGTGGAAGTTGCCGGCCACGCGGTTCACCATCATCTTGCCCTGGAAGCGGCAGCCCTCGCCCTCCTCCGCCAGCTGCTCGTCCGCAAAGCTCTCGCGCACGCACTGCTCCTTCGCCTCGGCGTCTTCGAGCGACATGTCGCTTGCGATGTATGCCTCTTTCAGCTCGTCACACGTGTTGCAGCACTTCTTGCCCGCGGGGTGCACGGCGTCGTAGCACGAGCCACAGTACCCTGGCGGCGGCGTCGTCGCGCCTTGCTCTGGCGCCACGCCCATGGTGATAGGACGACCGATCGGGTTACCATTCGCGTCCAGACGCATCTTCTTGATCGTTTGGTGCATGTTCATCTGGAGATCCCCCGCCACGTCCATCGCGTTGATGTGCGCGTCTGTTGAGAGCAAGAGAGAGAGAGAGAGAGGACACGCATGGTAAGAGCTCTGTTATAACAGCACCCTGTAGTTACTCGCGCACGCACCTTTGCAGTTGATCGTGAGGAAGCTGATGTCGAGGTTGATCTGCAGCTTCTCGTTGAGACTCGAGTCCACGACCATGTGCTCGTGCGTGTTCACGCTCATGTACGCGCGGAACTCAGACAGGAACAGGATCAGCATCACGATGCCCGCCACCACCGACACTAGCAACACAAGCACACACCCACACCCAGTGGTACAGCAGTCAGTATATAATCCACAGCAGCATTTAGACACAGAACACAGAGCACAGAACAGAACAGCACACCTGCGCGCGAGCCTGCCCCTATTGGTTCAAGCTCAGCATATTCTCCTCCTACCTGTGGCGCCAAACTCGGTCTGCACTTTGAACTCGCGATGCATCTTGGGGTAGACGTCCACGCGCTTGAGCGCGCGTCTGGCTGAGCGCGTGAGCTCTCCGTCGCGGCCCTCGGCGTGGGCCCCCACGTCGTCCACGTCGCCCTTCACCGCGCGCTGCCGCATCTGCATGTTGCGATTGATCTGGCTTGCTGTATTTGCGAGACTGAAGTGAAGAGCCTGAGCCTGTTCAGCCTGTTGAGGTTGGCACAACACGTGGCAAAAAAAACACATTGTTGACAAAAATAAATTCGCAAAGATCAAACAATAAAATCCTTAAGTTCTCAGCAATCGCGGCTAAGTTCGCTTTTTGGCACGAAACGAAAATCCTTTTCCATAATTTAATCTAAGTCAAATGGATTTTCGCTTTGCACAGAATTCCCAAAACGAAAATCCATTTGACTTGGATTAAATTATGGAAAAGGATTTTCGTTTCGTGCCAAAATAAAAAAGTTCGCAAAAAAATGAAAAAACATCATAATAATTGCAAAAGAGCAGTTTTAGAAAATTTTTAAAGTAGTCTCTCTACTTGAGGTAAGTATGCTCTCTGGACATAAAAGAGGGTTCGAGGACACTTAATAACACTAAAAACGCTCTTTGTAGAGCAAGAGCAGTCATTAATTTTTTGAGGGATTCACGGAAAAACGACCCACAATTGTTTTCTCACAGCACGTTTTGTGTGATGCGCTCGAAAAGCCGTGGAGCTAAAAGTGACGACTTCAACAATGCCAAAATCCAAAATCCATGGCGGAGCCCTACTTCCGCCGCCAGCGCACGATGCTCGGTGTTGCCGCGTACGTCTCCGCTGCATTTGAAAGCAGATCCAGTACGTGCGCTTCGGGTAACTGAGCTGTGCTTGTCTCTGTGCATGTGTGTGGTTTTGCATGAAAGGACAGAATGGAGCAGGTCGCGCTGCTGCACGTGCTCGTGGTTGGGCTCCGAGGCGTCGGCGTTGAGATCGGTGTGTTAATAACGCAAAACTTCTGGTGTCGCTAATGGATTCCGCTCACATATTATCGAGTTTGCTATCAAATTGTTCCTCTTCCCACTCAGCCAAGTGCCTCGCGCTGACGGGAGCGCAGCGCCTGACGCTGCTGGACGACGACCTCGTGCGCGAAGAGGACTTTACCACCAACGTGAGTAGCAAGAGAGCGCTGAGCATCTGACACTTTGGTATCAAGTGTGAGTAACAAAAGTATCAAGGAGACTCTAACTTTTGGCAAGGGGCCTTAGTTCCTGCTGCGCGAGGGAGACCGCGGCAAACCGAAGGCCAAGCTGCTCGCTGCGCGGCTGGACGAACTCAGTCCGTTCGTAGACGTCCGCACGATCCCGGGAGTGCTGACACTCGGCCTGCTGCTCAACTACCATGTGAGGCTACGCTCTGCTTGCTAGAATAATCTACTGTCTACTGTAGCCCTTGCCTCGATATCAAACTGAATGACTGGCGCACGTGGTTCGATAACGATGCCAGGTGGTCATGTTCTCGAGCTCCCAGTTCAGTCGCGAAGAGCTCATCGCGTACAACGAGTTCTGCCGCGTGCAGTCACCGCCCATCGGGTTCGTGCTCGCGGAGAGTAGAGGCACACTCGGGTTCCTGTTCACGGACTTTTCACAGCAGAACGTCGCCGAGGATGAGCACGCGCTCGTGGAGTTCCGCGTGCTCACGAAGCGCTCGCAGGTGACCAGCGACAACGCCACCGCTACGTTGTTTGTGAAAGAGCCGCATGTCGACTCGGCGCTCGGTCCAGGAGACTCGGTTCATCTTCGGAATGCTGCTGTCTCAGATGACTCAAGTGACTTGGACGTCTCTATGGCTGAGGATCGTTCAAGCTCGTCGGTGTGCCAAGTGGAGTCCATTATCTCGCCTACCTACGTCCAACTTCGCCTCCCGGTGTCCGCCGCCAAGAGCGAGAGTGAACTTCAGGACTTTCGGAGCCGCGTGAAGCAGGCAACGCACATGCGGAAACTCAAGAGATGGAGCTCAACCGCAGCGTTTCATCGCAGCTTCCGCGAGCGCATCGTCGATCCGGGGGTTATCGCATTCCCCATGGAGAGCACAAGCACTCAAAGTACGTGAGTTTGCACTCATCTAGGAGCTGTCCGGCTGTGTATGGAACCTCGCTGACTGTGCGGCTATTGGCTGTGTGGTCATTGCCATAGAGAACGCGGCGAGCGCTGTCCACCTGGCGATGCAGGGGCTCTACGGCTTCCGGCAGGAGTTTGGGGTCTATCCCGAGAGCAACAACCGCGAGCACCTGCAATAGATGCTGGAGCTCGTCCGCAAGTTCTGCGAAATGGTTTGTAGTGCTTCTTCTTCCTATTTCCTACGACGGCGAGAGTACAGTGGCCGTGTGATTGAACTCTGTTGATGTGAAGAACGCCCAAGTAGAGCAGAACAAGGGCAGCAACAGAGAGAAACAGACCCTTGAGCCAGACGAGAGTCTTATGCGAAGCCTCCTCCGCTGTCCGGCGTCCGAGTTTCAGCCACTGAGCGCCATGATCGCAGGCTACGCAGCGATCCACGTCATGAAGTTCGCAGGTCTGTCGTGTGTTAGCCTATCATTGTTTAGTATTAGTGATGGGAGATTTGATACCAGTTCGTTCTCTTCTCAGGCAAGATGGGCGCTCCTGTCCACCCGCAGAGCCAATTTCTCTACTTTGACCTGCTGAGCATTCTCCCACCCGAGGCTCGGAAGAACAGCGACAGCGACAGCAACAGCAATCGCAGCCCGTCTTTCGAGTTTGCAACCCCGACGCCGACGCGCGAGAATGCTCTGATCGCGCTCTTTGGCACTAGTTTCCTGCGGCGAATCCAGCAAACGGTGCCGTATTTCGTTGGGATGGAGGCGACGAATGTAGAACTGCTTAAGAACGCCTTGTGTCTTGGGATCGGAGCGCAGGCTCACATTCGAATCGCTAAGCACGCTACCACCGCTAGCAGCAGCAACAATGACAATGGAGGAGCACAACAGCAAACTGAAGACGAGCTAATTGGCGAAGTAGGTCTCAATGCCCGAGTGCTCTTTGCCCCATAGGACGCGGGTCAGGGTCAGCCCACGCAGAACACGCTTCTCGGGTTCGTCGCTAATCATTTCCCGGCTGCAAAACTCGAGTTTTGCTCCATGATGGAGACCAAGAGCTGCACGAGACAGCACCACGACGCATGGAGTAAAGCGCACATTGTGTGCTGCGACTCGCTGACTTTGGAGGTGAGTAGGCTCTTGTGTGTCGCCTTCATGAAGGTAGTGCGAATACGAACGTATAAAACGCACACTGATTGCCTTTTTCAGGAGAAACTCTGGGTCGACAGCCAGTGCCGAGCGTTCGAGAAGTCGTTTCTCTTCAGCGACCAGTGTGCGCAGACCGCTCGCATCCGCGTGTTCAGCCCCCACGTGTCGGAGTCGTTCAGCGAATCGCTCATCCCGAAAAAGAAGAAGAGCAACGCGCAGCTGTTCGCGTTTGACCGCTTTCCGCTATCAACGGAGTTCCCACCCGGCGGTACGAACGGTGCAAATACTCCCAACAGCTTTGCGGATTTCGAAATCGGCGCGATCGTGAACAGGAGTGAGGCGCTTTTCCGATTCGTCTTCTGCGACAGCATCGCTTTGGCTGTTGACGCATTCTCAACCGCAGTCGCAAAGTCTACAAGTGTTCTCTCTGTGACGACGACTGGTACAGCAGCTCTGTGGGGAGTCTGGAGCGCCGTCCAGCGCGGACACAACGCGACCAATTTCGAGAGCTGTCTGGTCGAAACTTGGAAAATCTGCGAGCTGATTCCCATGCTGCTACTGCAGTGTCTCGACAACAACGACGAGAATGGTTCAGTTCATGAGAACACCGGGTTGCTCTGCATCGATCTGGAGACCAGCCCGGACCAGATGCAGCTCATCGTCTCAACAGCGTGTATCATCGCCGATTCTCTCGAGATTCCAGTTCCTCCAGGTATGAGGAACTCATTGCTCTACCGTAGTATATCCTGTTATATTGGTAACAACATTCCATCACTCACTGGGATTCGTAGTGGACGAGCGCCGCAAGCTCGTTGCGAAAGTCTCAGTCCAGTCCAGTCAGTTCAATCTCCACTCGAATCCGCGCACCCTCGCTGGGATCCTCAAGAGCTTTGAAGCCGCGAGCGCCGCCCACTTGCTGCAAGTCTGCAAGCGCGTGCGGCCCATTGCATTTGGTTCGAACAAGATCGAGAGGCTGCACTGTCACTTTCTCCAGAGCCTCGTGAACATCCAGGCACGTGTGCATGTGCATGCGGCTCCTCTGGTACCAGATCTCGCTGCGCTGCGCTGCCTGCTCACAGGAGAAAGAGCCGACTTCCTTCCCATCGCGACGATCCTCGGTGCGCTAGCGGTCGTGGAGATCTTCAAACTGCTTCAATCGTCAAAGCGCGACGAACTGCGCAACTACCGCTTCACGCTGCCGAACCTCGCAAACGGTGGCGGACTAGGCGCGTACAGACTCGAGCCTCGGAGACTTGAAGCGCCCCTGCAGATGAAGTCGCTGGCAAGAGAGGCGACACGAGACGGGCCGTTGCAAGTCGTCCCAGAGAACTTTACTGCGTGGAGCAAGATCAACATCCCGCTGAGTAAGGAGCTGCAGAGTGTGGACCACGTCGTCACGTTTATTCAGGTGTGTGCTGCGGCAGTCTAGGCTCGGAGGCTGGTTGTAGGCGTCGGAGGACTGACTGATCTGAGTTGTTTGGATGTCAGATGAAGTACCAAGTCGAAGTCCAGGCGCTGATGCATGACAAGCGAGTTTTTCTATCGCTCGATGCGCGGAAGAGTCGAGCGAAAGACAAAGACCTTTCCATGAGGTGCGTGCGTGGCCAATGAAAACCGTGTTACAACCTGGGTGGTGCCTAAGTGCGTATTTTGCTGCCTTTCATGAACCATCGTGATTTGGTGTCGTTTGCACTTGTTCAGCATTTTCAAGATGGTGGCGAAGAGCAAGGTGGCTGCGGATAGCGCGGAAAGAGCTCTGGCCGACGCGGATCTACCGCCGTTCCTGTTGCTGGAGGTGGTTGCTGTGGACGCGCATGGAGGAGGAGACGTCGTGTTTGCTCCATTTCGCATCCAACGCTTTGTAGACAGCTTTTGAAATGGGGGAATGCTATTATATTGATAGCAATAAGTAAGTAGACATTCGGATCTCAAGCGCGCTGTCTTCTTGAGGTGGACACTTCGACTTGGGCCAAAATAGACTGTTGACCCATACCGATATTTTTATTCGTGGCAAACCGGTATTAGCACAACGGATACTTCGTACCCCAGCTTAGTTCGTCATCATCATCATCTCATTGCTTTGATCTGGAGCTTATTCGTTTGACCACGACGCGAGATCCAAGCAAAGTCCACACTATTTGCTTTGGCGTGGTTGGTGGGGAGTGCTTCTGCGATGTGGTGGAAAACAAAAAAGACACAGTGCGTTCGAGTAGAACCTTGCTGCTGGCGTTTGTTTGCCCGCAACAGAGAAGGCAAGCAAGCGTGCAGGTTTACTGTTAACAAAATGCGCAATTACCAAACCTGGGTTCCATCTCGGAAACGAAAGGAGTTGCGGCCATTAGCCTTAAACTTACGTTGAATGTATCGGGCATATGACTGCCATCCATCTTGCTTACTGGACGTTGCTCTCTCTCGGTCACTCACGTATGGCAAATCGGAGGACGTTCAATGCGTTTTTTCGCTTGTGTTTTCTGGGAGTTTGCCCTTTCAAACGTCAAACGTCGCAGGTAGAGTTCAGTAATGAAGTTGGTCACGGTACGCGGCTCCAGCTCCCACACCCAAGCACGTCGCCTCTCCTCTCACTGCCGCTTTTTCTTTCCACCTCACCAGAAGAACAGCAAAACAACCTTTAGCATCCGAGTAAAACCTCGCCTTCCTTCAAGGTTATTCCACAATTTTAGCGCCGTTGAGGCGAGATGACGCGTAACCACAGCAGCCCACAATTTGACCAGAAAAAGGGCAAATCGCATGAGCATAAATACGCAGCCTCGCCGAAAAGCCTGCTCCAAGCGCACGCAGCAAAGCAAGCAAGCAGCGGAAGCCTTCAGAGGAAGCCCCCAGAGCACGAGCACGAGCCATTGACGAGGACGCGGCGGCTGTGCGAGGGAGGATCTCCCAGTGCTAACAGAGGCTTCTGGAACCTTGCTGAAGGCACGCTGACGGTCGTGAGGTTGTGCGAGTGTGTGGGTGTGTGCAGGGAGGTGAGGTCGAACGGTGCGAGCAGATCTGGATTGGGCGCCGGCTTGAAGCGCGTAACTGGCGAGCAGATCCAGTTGAGAAAGTGAGCTGCAGTTGAGACAGCACCACAGAGAGAGAGCGCGCGGCCGTACAGTATCACAAAGGCCGTGGCTTTAAATTCAAAGCGACACACAGGAAGAAACATCCTATCTTAGACGACAAGACTCGAGACGCAGCAATGGCGACGCAGGTGGTGCGATATCCAGATGTGGAAGCGATGGAGGCGGCGAATAACAACAACAATGCGCTCAATGCGAATGACGACGAAGAGGACGCGCGCCAGTTCCTGCCTCCGCCAGGGATCCACCCGAACAACGCGCTCTTTGGCGCCGTGAGCCTACCGAAGCCGCTGACCTGGCAGCGACGCGAGCATATGATCCAGCGACGCAACATCCTCGGCCGCATCGGCCAGTTGCTCAAGCGGAATGCACAGCTGGTGGCTGGCAGCAGTGGTGGTGCAAGTGCAGCAGGTGCAA
Organism: Globisporangium paroecandrum; assembly: GCA_023333955.1. Classification (NCBI taxonomy): domain Eukaryota; phylum Oomycota; class Peronosporomycetes; order Pythiales; family Pythiaceae; genus Globisporangium; species Globisporangium paroecandrum. Next base: position 5,395 of record JAASFU010000455.1, on the reverse strand, counting down.
GTGCAGCAGGTGCAGGCGGCGGAGCAGACTTGAGTGCGGCAGCATTGGCAAAGACGTGGGCACTGGCGCGCAAACTGGAGGTGCTAATCTTCATGAACTCGGCGTCGCTGATGGAGTACAGTAACATGGACAGTCTCTCTCGACGCGTGCAAGCGCTGACCGCGAGCATTGTGAACAAGAAAATTCGACAACAGAACGTGGACCAGAGCGTGGGGAGCGCACTTGGAAAGAGAAATCCGATGGCTGAAACGACAGCGACGACTACAACTGCATCAACTGCCTCCGCTGCTGCTGCCGCTGGAAGAAATCATGCACATCTTCGACGATCGAGGGATCCATCCTCGTGCTCTCCATTTGTTTCAAGCACTACTCCAGCGACTCCAGTGTATCCAGCTTCGGGATATGCAGTTCCATTGGTGCCGGTGACGTCTCCTCCAAGCTCTGACGCTGTATCGCCGCTTGGAGGGATCGGTCGACCGCTTCCTGGCATCGGATACCTGATGCACAAGCGCAGCGCCGATGAGATGCAACGCACGACGATGAGTCCTGGTGCACCGGTGCTGGAAGGGAAACCCGCGGCACGACTCGTCAAGCGGATTCGGCGGTCGGTGGATCTCGGCATTTTCCTGTTTCGAGGCTACGAAGAGCTGAACAGCATCGTGTGGAGTTACGTGAATGGCAAGGAGATCATGCGTTGCCGAGGTGTCAGCCGCGCGGCGCGTGAGCTGGCACCTCTATTCGTGAAATCCCTGCAGCTGAGCTGCAATGCTGTCCAGATCGCGCTCGCGACGCGATTCGGCAACGCATGCATCCTCCGCGAGTGTATCAACTTGAAGTACCTGGAGATCGTGTCGTTGTCGTCGGGCATGACTTTCGGGAAACTGTCGATGCGAGCGGTCGACTGTCCGCAGCGCTTCGTGGTGACGCACGACGATCACGAGCAGATCGTGCTGGCGCTGGTGCAGCAGCTGCGCATCAACACGTTTCCCCGCCTCACGCGGTTGGGGATCACGTGTTTGTTTACGAACGAGGAAGCTGATGGCGAGGCGGACGTGTTGCTGAACACGCTGATGCTGGGCTGCTGTCCGCAACTCGAAGAGCTCTGTCTTCCTGGGAACAGTTTTGGCGACTACGGCGCGCAAAAAGTTGCGCAGATGCTCCGCTCGCGCGTGTGTCCGAAGCTCACGCGTCTTGACCTGCGGCGCAACTTCATCGGCGAAGACGGCATTCGCAGTGTGTGCCACGCGCTCGCTGATGGCTGCGCGCCGCATCTCGTGGAGCTTTGCTTTGGCGGGAACACGATCACGGATTCGAGTTTCCACCACATTCTGTACGCGATGGAGAGCGGGCAGCTGCGCAACTTGCGCTTCCTTGGCATCGAGATGAACTACCTCACGATCGCGAGCATGGAGATGCTCGGCCGCAGCATCGGGAAGCTCGTGTGTCCCAAGCTGACGCAGATCTCGTACAGCGACAACAGCGTGGACAATGTGGACGCGAAGCGCATGATCGCCACGGCAGTGTACCAAGAGCGTGTGCGCCGTGAGCGCCGTCTCCAGCAGATGCGCGACGGTCGCACTTTTGACGATCGAGACAACGACTCGCACGCGAGCTCCGATGACGACGACGACGAGGGGTACTCGAGCGACGGAGAGTGAGGAGTTTGGTTTTAGATCCAAATTGGCAAAGCTTTTTTGTTGTCGTCATCAAGTTTGCTCGAGGGAAGTGAAAGTATGTGGAGTTAAGTTGTGTTGTCAAGTGCATCTACTGTGTGAGGGAGGCAACCGAGAAAGGAAGGGAAAGAGCACCAGCAGTGCACACAGAAAGAGAGAGAGAGAGAGAGAGAGAGAGAGAGCTACACGCTGTTCATCGCGCGCTGCTGCTGGTGCGAAGGTTAAACTAATTTATATGCGCCCAGTGCAGATGCTTGGGCAAGCAATACACTTTTGAGTTGTCTCTCGTGGTCGTGCAAGTAGATCACTATTTTTTTGTGGAGCTCATGTATCGTGTACATGGCGAGTTCTGCTAGGAAGCTGACGAGCAAGCGGCCATTTCTCAATGAAGTATGAGGATACAAATTCATTCACTCATTCTTTGGTTTTGTGTCATTCATTTTGTTTGCTTGTTTGTTTGTTTGTAGCAGGTTACAATTCCCAGGTGTATGGACACGAGAGGCAGAGCACGATGATCCGCGTGCGGTCCACGATCGCCTTGCGCCGGTACTGGCGATACCGCGTGCGCGCGCTTCCACAACTGCGGCATTCGAAGAGGTCGCACTCCATGAAGCCGTCGAGCTCGCGCGAGTCGCGCATCACTTCGTGTGTGCGCTTCTTGATCCACTCTTTGCGCTGCCGCACCAGCTGCGGGTTCGCCATGTCAGTGGCGCTCATGCGTACCAGCGCGTGCGCGCGCAGCTCGCCCGAGAGCAGTCGCTCGCGTAGCGCAGCGTTGCGTGTGTCTTTCAAGTTAAATAGAAGCTGGCGGGCTTTCTGACCGTACGATTTCGGTAACGCGAAGCTGCAGTGAGCGCATGCACAACCACACACATAGATGAAAAAGGGTTAGTCTTACAGCCAAATGAAGAGCTGCATAGTGAGAATGAATAGCTCTTTATAGTAAAGAGCGGTACATACGTCTGACCGTGGACGTCAAAGAGCTCGGACTCAATTTCTTGAGCCACAAGCGGTGCGCTAGGCGTGTACGGCAGCAGGATCTCGCCCAGTCGCGTGGAGAACTTTCGTCGCGCCACTATATTGTACGTACGTGCAAGAGACAAAGAAACCATGATAGTCAGCACGTTGAATAATAATAAAAAAGCAGGACAGTTGTATGGAGCTACAGAGCGCAGATAAAGCCGAGAATACGCACGTGTGCTCATGGCGAGGCTCCAGGTCTTGCAGACACGACCGACTTGCCCGAAGCTCATGATGATCACCAGCACTTCCTGCGGCAGCTCGCTCGCATACCCAGGAGCACTCTTCTTCGCAAGTTGCAGTGACATGGTCTCCTGCGAGAGCAGCAGCGAGTCGTCCATACTGCCCTCGCTTGCGTCTCTGGTGCCTGAAAACAATAACAACAGCAATGAGTAACAAAGACCAGTTAGTGCCACGGGATGCATTCGTGACTGTACCTGCGCGATCGATCTCCTCCTCCAGCTCCAGTGCCCACGCGGCCTCGTCCTCTCCATCGTCCTCGTCGTCCTCGTCGTCCTCGTCATCTTCTTCGCTGTTGACGTTGCTGCTGTTGGTGAAGCTGCCGGCCATGCCGTCTGCACGTAGAGAGCTACGATGCGACTCCGCGGCTTTCGGCGAAAACACGACGAACGCACTCATCGACGACATGCGCTTCTGTCTGCAGTATGCGGAGTGGGTATATATGCGAGCTGTAGACCGACCGGTACGAGGCGGGCGGTGCGTGCGAAGGGAGGGCTTCAGTGCTGCTGCCGCCGCCAGAGTGCTCTGCTCTAACGCACTGCTGATCCGTTATCGCTCTGTCAAGTGTTGCGGCTCAATGCATTTGTGAGCAGCCTCCTCCGGGTTCTCCCAAATCGCATAGTATTCTAAAAGGGCATAATATAATTTTATTTTTAAAATGCATAAGTTAAAGAAATGCATATTTCTCAAACACACTTTGTAATAGTAGTTGGCTCGAGTCGCTCGAAAATCCTAACAACCTCATTCTTTTCGAGCCATTCCGGGTTGTTCAAATCCTCACACGACTTCAAACCTGGAATGGCTCGGCATCTCCAAAAGAAATCACAAAGCATTTGTAACCTGATTACCGAAATAAGAAATTACCGATCTAGAAAGAAAAAGAAACGGCATGACAGTTGTGGACAACATAAAGGACACAAATTTTTGGTGATATAAATTATACTCACACTAAATCCACACATAGAAATAACAATGCTCATGCTTTCAGAATTTTCAGCGGCTGCATAGATTAAAAGATACGAGCGAAAACGTAAAAATATGTTATCTTAGTTTCAGTATACTCTTGAAAAATTAAAGCTCAGCTTGACCTCTCACTGCCACTACCGCTGTCACTTGACTCTCCTCATCCGAACTAAGCTCTCCGCCGGCCTCCTCGTCGCCTATATCCTCTTGGTCCATCGCCTGTGCGATTGCAGTCGTCGCGGCAATCATCGCTTCGATGTGTGGCCTTCCGTCCTCCCTGTGTCGACCTGTGTCTCCTCGCAAGTTCTCAAATCCAGCGTCCAGGTGGCGAACAACATCATCTAATGTTGTAGATGAGTTGTACTTGCGTCCAACGTTGCCTTTTACGCGGGCCCAGAACAGCTCAATTGGTTGCAGATCACTGTGGTAGGGTGGTGTGAAGAACACAGAATGACCTTGCGTTTCTGCGAGCTGAGCTACTTCGGGCTTCACGTTGCTTCGAATGTGCGATCGGACGAGAGACTTGAGTTCGACAGCGCCCATGTCGGTTGAGTGCGGAACGCAATGTGTAGTCAAGTATTCAATGCAGCTATTTTTCCTCATTGCCGCCGGTGAAGAAGTAGATACCGGGAGAGATCGACGATAGGACGCGTTGTTCATGATGATCAATGAGGGAGCAGTCAGATTGGGAAAGAGACGCTCGCGCCACCACCGAGCAAAGTTTCCACCGTTGAACGCTTTGTAGTAGTCGCCGTTCTGCTCTCGTTTTCGCGACGGACAGAAGCGCCAGTACGTGTTCGACATGATACCTGCGAGATTGCGTTGGTGGTTCCGATCTTCGATTGTGCTTCGTGGGTTTGCGCTCTGAATCACAGCCATGAAACAGTAGCGACAGCCGCCGCCGGCGACTTTGCCGAACTGCACATCCTGGTCGCCATTGGGGCCCCAGACGGAGTCCTCAAACCGATGGTAATATTGATGAATATAATATTCGTTGAAGTACACTTCTCGAAGCCGAGTTGTGTCTGGGTGCTTTTGATTCTCTCTTAGGGTCCGAAGATAGGCACAGTGTTTAACGCAAATCGACTCTTTCAGCGCAATGTTGTTCGACAGCTTGCCGCGACGGAAGCCGAGTCGAGAGAGGAAGCAACGGACACACCGATACGCGCTTGCAAACGAAGTCTTGTCTGCCCTGCCTTCAGCGTCCTTCTCCACCACGAGCCATCTCTTCTCCACCAACATGTCTATGACTTGACGAACCGTGACACGCTCTTGCCTCGTTCGCTTGCTTCGCACGAAGTCGCGTGTCGTGATCTGGACCTTCGTTGTAAGGATGGGCCATCACTCATAAACGTGTGGCTATCACCATTTTCTCTATATTTATTTTCTCCATACATTAGGATAGCAAAAGAACAAGTAGCATAAACATTAGGTGCGTGTCCCACGACCTGGGTACATGCTCTAGGTTGAAGATTCGTTTTATATAGTTTAGAAATCAA
>JAASFU010000454.1:0-22623 GCA_023333955.1 Globisporangium paroecandrum | reverse complement strand
CGCGACGCTCACGAAGGCGTCGGGTAGCGCGTGTCCGACTGCTGCGCCTGCGACGGGCTCGGCTGCGAATCCAACGGCTGCTATTGGGATTCAAGTGGCCACGCTCGCGGTGCTCGGCGTTGTTGCGAGTCTGATGCTCTAATAAGCTAGTGGCGGATGACCAAGTTGGCATGCTGTATGATTGATTTCTAGGAAACACCTGTATATATTTTTGATTGATTTTTTAGTAGATATAAGCCACGCATCGTCGTATGGATGAAAAATACCGAGAAAGAAGATTTGATTTTGCCAGACAGAGATACGAATTATAGTCGTTTGAACCGCAGTGTTCTTTTTTTCAATGCCACCTGTAGATGGTCGGTCCTATTGATCGAAGTTGCAAGATATCGATGGAAAATCAACTCACCTCCAAAGTGAATCGCGTAGTCGTAGGGAAATTGGTGGTGGAGCACGCAGTGAGAGTTCAGGTTGAGCTAAAGTCACCTGGTAGCTTCAAGGACGCGAGGCACTGCTTCTAAAACAAAGGGCCCAGCTTCGATAGCAGGTAACGAAGGAAATGACTGGTGCTGTAGTTGGTTAGAGGCGAATTTGGCTGAAACTGGTCCGACCAACGAGAGCATGGCGAACTTTCACTGGGGTTGTCGATGTTTAGAACCAATCAAAGAAGAGAGTTGCAAACACGCAGCTAAACTTATAGCTGATGCGGGTGCTTTGGTGCTAGTTACTACCAATACTTCCGTGTTGCGGTCGCAGCTCATTGACAACGGACTAAATAACTTGACATCGCTTCGCAGTTTCCAGCAAACCTTGCGGTGCATGATGAGACCTCGTTGAGGTACACCCCTCGCAGCTGACGAAGGGTCCTAGTGCATTGTTAAGATAGATATGGCTGCAACGACTGCTAGAATGACCCTCTTCATTCGTCAACGCGTCTCGTTCTCTTGGGATTTTACTCGCTGAGTTGGTTGACCAAGATCGTTCAAGTAAAACCAATCTGATCATGCTGGTCATCAGATTTTACCGTTTCCTCTGATATCAAATACGTATCTTTCACAGGTGATATTGCCCAGACAAACGAGAGTGATCCAATCATGGTTCCCACCCACATGTGATGTGTTCATTCGCCAAGTTGCGCTCGAAAGAACACGTTCGTTCTCGTGTCCGACAGAAATATTAAAGAAGCGCTCGCTAGTGGCGCTTGCACTCCTGGGGCTCCTAGTCGCATCGTCCGTCATCGAGAGCGTCAGCGCAGCGGACTGCTCTGGTGGCGTTGTCGCGTGCGCCGAGATCTACGCGCCGGTGTGCGGCTCGAACGGCAAGACGTACAGCAACAAGTACGAACTGGGGCTCACGCAGTGCACGACCCCGACTCTGACGCTCAAGTCCGATGGTGAGTGTCCAGACGGTAGCGCGTCGCTATCTTCGTCTCCAAGTCCAAGCTCAAGTGTGAGTCCAAGCCCAAGTCCGAGGTGCGGCTCGGGGGCTTGCCCTGCGATCTACGCCCCCGTGTGCGGCTCGGATCGGAAAACGCACTCGAGCGAGTGCGAGCTTGACTTCGAAAGGTGCCTCAAGCCGGCACTCAACCGCGTGCCGAACGGTGAGTGTCCAAGTGGCAGTAGCAGTAGTGGCGATGCTGGATCTGGTTCTGATGGCGGGAGTAGCGTGTTCCCTCTGCCTGCTCCTTCATCCTCGTCGTCGTCATCGTCTCGGGCAAGCGCTGATGCGGTCACCCCCGCGGCGGATACGAGCAAGAGTGGTGGCGTAAGCACTCGTGCTGCGAGTGTGAGCCATGCGTTCACTGTTGGGGTCGTTGGTGTGGCATGCTCTCTGTTTCTCGCCGGCTAAGAAGAACGAGAAAGTGGGCGATCATTGCCTACATTTGCTGAAATGGTACGGTACAGCAAGCGTCACTGGTGCTGCTTGCTCCCTCCTCGTCACCACTGCAGTGATTGCGAGAGTGCTGTGGCTTTTCTTGCGATTATAACGAGTGCCAGGCCTAGCCATCCTAATTGTGATGTTCTGTTTCTGTTTGATTATCCATCCTGCTAAATATGCACTACAAATGGATTCGGCGCAGCGATGCACCCTTAGGAAACCTAGAATCCCATGCAAACGAGTGCGCCTACAAGGAGAGTGCATAGCAAACTGATACCATGACCACTACTGCCACGGAATCCAGCCGCAGAGCTACCAGCTATTTCTCCAGGTGCGACAGTCGCGTTGAGATCCACGAACGAAGACGAACCAGAAGAGCCCGCTTCACTGCTTTCAGTTGCATTCGGACACGTGCCGTCGTATTCTTTCTTGAGCGCTTCACTGGTGCACATGGCCTGGCGCAACTCACAGTCGTCTCGATAGGTCTTCCCATCGGAGCCGCAGACTGGACCGAGGCCGTCATTAGAACGCAACGAGCACGAGAGCGTCGCGCAGTTGATCTCCACCAGTCTATCCGACGAGGAGAACGAGGACGACGAACTGGTAACGTATTCCCCAAAGTAGTCGCGCGCGACGTCCACGCCCTTGCACTTGGCGAGCACGAGCGTGCACTCGTTGTCGTAGGTGTTTCCATCCGAGCCGCACACTGGATCGAGGGTTTCGGGACACGCAGTGGTCTTGCACGAGAAGCACTGATCTCGGGACTTTACTGTCAAGTCTTCGACTTTGCATTCGCCAAGATGGAGATCGCACTCGCGGTCGCACGTTTGTCCATTCGAGCCGCAGACTGGGTCGTACGGTCCCGCGCACGTGATGGCAGGACACGCTCTCGTGCCATCCTAGCCAGCGGCGAGGCTAGCCGTAAGTGTAAGTGCCAGTGCGGCCGCTGAGAGGAGTACCTTGGAGGTCTTCTTTATGTTTGTTTCGTCTTGCACTCTTTAACAACGGCTTCGCGGGCTTCTAGCCAGGACTCTCGCTGATTCTCTGAAGAGCAAATTCTGAAGTGTTAATTAATGTTGTTTGGTTTGTTTGAAACTTGCAAGAGCTCTCTGAAAGGAAAACCCACATACAAAGCGCACACGTCCATTCGATTGTGGGTGCCTGGCGGTCCACCGGAGAGTGGCTGTCATGGGATCAAAAAACAGACGTAGCGGCGCACGCATCTGGGGAAGCAACAATGTTGGGAAATCAACGGAGTAGAAGCTGAGTGAGCTGGTAGTCGTGAGTTCTTGGCAACTTGGACACTGCAAAGCAGATGACAACAATGGGGTGGAAAGAATGACAACTGGATTCGCTTGTGCGCTTCGAGCCACACGTTGGAGATGGTGTCCTGCAGTGTGGTCATCCCCCCAGGGCAAAACCATGCACCTGCCATTCGCAACTGAAGTTTGAGGAACTACAACCCAAAACTGGAGCGCATCCAGCCAGTAGCTGTTCACTACACCTACCCATGAGCTGGCAGTGCCAACTTCCGAAATGTCTCCAAGACAACTCAACTCGACAGAGCCGACGAAAGGCTTGGAAAGGCAGCGCTGGTCATGTTCAACTTCAGCATCAGCAAAATTTAAAAAAAATCACGGATCAAAAACCGGTTGAAAAATGATTCATCCTTCGATTAATCCGTTCGACGTAAAGTCAGCAACATATAAAATGACTGGCTGGAGTGAACAGAGCCACACATTCTAGGTTGGACGAATGCACTTATCCTTGCACTCATCCGCCTTTTCGAGCATTGCAAAAGTGCGAGGCTGCGAGCGACTCCAGGTTAATGGTCGCCTTCACTCGGGTCCTCAGCTGGAATATAGGCATGTGGGCTTCATGCTGCCAAGCAAGCCTCGAAGGGGGGACAACTGGTTGTGTATTTTTGCTGTCGGGCAGGGAATGCATTTGGTGGAGAACGGTAATGCATTATGAGACTTTGAGCTCGTTGAGTGTGTGTGTGTGTGTGTCCTGCAAAATAGACTCAAAGCAAGCTCCCTGTAGTTGTAACAGCAATCCCAACGAAGACAATCGCGTGCACACTAATCGTAGGATGACAGAAAGAAGTGTCGCTAGTGGCATTTGGTGCAGCGATTGTGTCTCCACCCGCTGTTGGAGATGACGGCGATGAAGAGCTCAATAAGAGTCCCTTGGGGCACTCGCCGTCCGAGAGCTTCTCGAGCTTCTTGTTCGCGCAAACTGCTTCGTCCAGCAAGCAGTCGCTCACGTAGGTCTTGCCGTCGGAGCCGCACACTTGGTTCTGGGGGTCGGCTCTCCCCTCAGCGCACGAGGCGTTCCCGCTGCAGTCCAGCAGAGGCGTGCCGTCAAAGCTCCCAGCGACTGGACCTTTGCGCACGCACTTGTCCAGGTCGAACTCAGAAGCCGTGAGCGAGGTGTTCTTGCAGCTCGTCTGGAAGAGCAGACACTCGTTGTAGTACGTCCTCTCGTCCGCGCCACACATGGGCTCGTACTTGCTGGGACACTACGCTGATGTCTTGCAGGAGTAGCATGTGCTGTTCGTCGCGATGGAGAGCGGTTGCTTGCATTGCGCGAGCAGAAACTTGCAGCTGTTGTCGTAGACTCTCCCGTTTGAGGCACACACGGGCGAGTGCTCAGTGGGGCACGGGAGGTAGTCGTCGCAGAAACCGATCACCGCACTGGAGTCCTCCGCTCTTGGCAAATGAATGATGACGATAAAAGCGACGCAAAGCAAGCCTATTGGAGAGAACGCTGGAGATTTTATGTTTGCACGGTACGTTGAGCAAGTTGGTTTCGTGTGGAGCCGATTGTGGGAATCGAGGAATGAGCGAGAAAGACGCGACTTGAGCAAACGAGGCAGGTGATGAGCGTTTGCTCGTTTTGTCATTCCATCGCCCAGCATGCTTTTGGGTTCACTCTCACGAGATGATCGACTTTTGTCGCTGGGTTCATGTGAGCGACGTATTCTTTTCAAAGAGTAGAGAAGCCTGAAAGTACTCAGTAGCCTCCTAACCTGTTTATTCGGCAAGCGCAAGCAGGTAGAGCGCGCTCGTCGCAACAACGAGAGCGCCAGCTGAGGCGGCACTCGAAACAGATCCATCGCTCGTTGTCTCGGGCTTTGGAGTCTCGACCGTATCGTTTGGATCCGTCGTGGACGAGGAGCTCGCAGGCGCTCCGACAGATCCCGAGATGTCCTCTCCTCCTGGTCCGTTGCTGCTACCACCGACAGAGCCACCTGGACATTCACCGTTGGAAGCCACCGTCAGGCTCTTGTTCGTGCACTTGGCGAGTCGCAGGTCGCAGTCGTTTCCGTAGGTTTTCCCGTCCGAGCCGCACACGGGGGACCAGATTGCGGGGCAAGCAACAATGTCGCACGCACCACTCCCACCGCTTGAGCTGGAGTTCACGCTCGGACTCGGGCTTGAGGTTGTCGGGCTTGGACGGCTCGTGCCAGTTGATGGGCACTCTCCACTCGACTTGAGCGTGAGGCTCGTGTTTGTGCACTGCGCGCGCTCGAGTTCGCACTTGTTGCCGTAGGTTTTTCCGTCCGAGCCGCAGACTGGGGAGTACTCAGTAGTGCAGTTCAGCGGACAAGCGGCAGTCGCAGCAGCGGAGGCCTGAGTTCCTGGTAGGTTGTAGACGGAGGCTGCGACCAGCGCGATGCAAGCAAGACTCCGTGAGACTAACAACATGATGGATGCTTTGGGGCGGTTGTTGCTGCTGGTCACTAAGTAAGGGGGAGAACTTGGAGAATGAGCTGGTTGAGTCTCTGTGGCGAAGCTAGCGCGTGCGTCTGGGTGCGATCGTAGAGAACCCAGCAGCAACCTGGTGCGTGTGTCTCAAGAGCTCGACCAATAGCCACTCAACGTGGGTGGGTTACGATCTGATTTCCGATGAGGTTGTGTGTCCAGGGAGAAAATCCGGGGATGTACCCAATTGCAAATACTGTTTCCTCTATATTCGCAGCTTTTTGTGGCTGGCTGTTCCCCTCCAACAGCAGCAAAGTCAGAGAGGTTCATCATCAACATCAGACAACTACAGTCTCCAGTGGTGTCTTTTCATCCGCCAGGTGCTTGCAATCCGCACTGGAGTCAAGTGCGGATCGTCATTTCCACTGAAGCGATGTCGTGAGCAAACAAATGGAATGCGGGTGAGGGTGGAGATGGCAGGGCTCATCGGTGCACCAACCTAGGATACGTGGCTCTGAAAAATGGTACATTCGGTTCGTTCATGTAGAGCCTCAAGACAAACTTGAAACGGTTGGCAGGGAAGATTAATAACGTTCGAATGTTTTAATCGCCAGCATTTCTATTGAGCGACGCCAGCCAACTATGTGTTGCCACCGCTGTGTGAGGTGGCTACCCATACGCGGTTTCCCTCGACTTCTGTACTCGTCTTCACAGTCCCACACGTATTTGTGGCCGTGGGGACCTCGCTGTCGGTCAGAATCTCAGTGGTGCAAACTCTGCTACAGGACGACCCCGTTGCGATCGACTGGGAGACCCTGCGACAACTACTGCAACTCTGACCGACTCTCGGTCGTCGACAACCCCATCTAACCCATTGTGACTACTTAAAATTGAAACAATGTATCAAACTCCACGTGCGCTCATGCTTGCTTGCAATATTCTTCACGCTGCAAAAGGAAACTTTCTCACCATCGGGAGATCTTCGCTACCGAACTTTGCACGAGCTTGGGCACCTGACGCTTGCAGCTCGTATTTGGTCCGTTCCGCAATATCTAGAATTTGGACATCATTAGTGCTGATGAGGTCTCAAACCAAGCTGATGCGCAGCACAAATCCGTAGCCCCAGACCGTCTCTTCCGCTGGCCTGAAGCGCGCTCGTTCTGCCTCGCCCTGGCGCTCTTCAAAGTGCTCGTTGCGCAGCTCTCGCTCACACTTTTCGTTGTGCGCCATCATCAAAATCTCTTCGTCAAATCCGTAAACACAGCCACGCTCAGAGATCACGTCCACGAGCGCATTCACGGCAGCATCGCAATAGAGTCCGTTCGCCTTCGAAAAGATGCAGCTGGTTCGCGTATCGCCTCGCTCTTTGCTAGCTCGCTCAGTGCATTACACAGTGACACCTCGTATCACACATGCATCGCAGCAGACATTGCAGGGAACAAAACGCACCGAGTCGCCATGCCCTTGATTCTAATTGCTTGCAATCCGGTATCGCTTTATAAACCTTAAACCTTATTGTGTCTCAAAAGGTACTCTAAAGTGCAACGTGGCTCACTGTAATTTTGCATCTGGGTGGCGCCCCTCCCCCCTTCCTTCGTTCCTTTCCAAAGACACCAGCAGCAACAACAGTGCAGTGCGGGGAAGCAAAGCAGCACTGAAGGAAGGCATGGACGACGGCCGCCGCGGCGACATGCGGCGCATCCGGCTCGACCAGGGCCAGGAGGGCGAAGGAAACGCGTTGATCCCGCCACTCTACATCCACCCACACCCACAGGCTACGACGGCGCCCACTTCGCACGCGACGGTGAACGTGGAGGACGAGGTGCCGGCGCCAACAACGCCACCGAGAAGGAGGAACAGCAGCAGCAACAGCCACTACAGCGCGAGCCACCGCCAGAAGAGCAGTTACCGAGTTGTGACCACTGGTAGTGGCGGTGCCAGCGCTAGCCCGCATGTGGCTTTCGAAAACCCGTCGACACCTGGCAGTTCCGGCGGTGGCAGTATCGCGATCGCAGCAGCGCTTGGGAACGTTGTCTCCACGGATGCGATGCTGAGCGACGTCTTGGCGGTAGTAGGTGACAACAGCCGCAACACCGCGACGATGCTTTCGGACTCGACATGGGAGCGCGAGATCGCAGAGTTTGGACGCATCTTGGACGATATGCTCACGCGTGTGACGTGCCGCGATTTGGTGAAGAAAACCGCCGAGTTTATGAAAGAACACCCGCAGCACTCGATACGGTTCCAGATCAAAATCAAGCAGGTGAACTTATTATTATGATTATGTTGTGTATGCATGGAATCGTGTTCGGCAGCAGCAGCAACAACAACGGTAGAAGTGTGAATGAGTGTGCCTGTGAGTTTGTGTACGTTTGTGCTTGTGCATGTTCTGTCGAGGTGTTGGTTTTCTGTCTGTGATTCTTTGTAACACAAACGGTCATAAGCAAAGGCCGCCCTCATGTTCCTATTCATTCAGTGTGTCTGTGTGCGTGCGTACGTTTAAACAAAAAAGCGAGCAGTACGATAAGAATCGATAGTTTTCCTTTGTTGTCTTCCGTTGTTGTTGTTCTGCGTCACTGCCGCTGCTTGATTCTCAACCGAATTTACTAACGTGTGTCTTCTGAACATCGATCTGATCGATGGGGTTGTTGTGTTGCTGTGTCTGTTCTATTTAGCGAGCATTCTGCGAGTCCGCGAGGCAATTCCAGGCAAAGCTGATGCTGTTTTACGTGCTGCACGAGTTTCTAAAGAGCTTCCAGGGAGAAGAACTGCGAAACATCCAGCGCCAGTGGTTCCAAACTGTGGACGACATTCTCCATGCGTGTGTTCGAGACATGCGCAACATCGAAGACGGTCGGAAGAGAATATTCAAGGTCCGTCTCTGGGTGTGCTTGCTGCTCTTGTTGGGAAAGGGGTTGTTTCGTAGTGGCTAACATATAACCTTCTGTGATCGTGCTCATGCGCAGACTCTGGCGCGATGGGAGGAACTCAAGCTCTACACTCAAAAGATCAAAGGCTGGAAAAGTCTCGTCATGGGGGAAATCAAGCCTCGCCGCGGACCCGTCCGGCTTCCTCGAAGCGAAGCGGAGCGACTTGCCGAAGTACCAGATCAACTGCAGCAATTCCCACCTCCTCCATCATCTCACCAAGTCCAGATCAACCGCTCCACCTACCCGTACCTGTTCGAGCGATGCGATTTTGTCACAAAGTACGAGCTGAAGCAGCATTGGCGATACACTGCGGTGGCATTTATCGACGTGCTGTCGCAATGCCTGGCGCTGAGCCGCGACGTGTCTCTCACAGCGTCGATGTTCTTTCATCGAATCTTCGACCGAGGCATTTATGCGAAAGAACGATTCAAGGTCGCAGCAGCATGCATCTTCTTGTCTGCGAAGGCGTCGAGCAAACGCATGAAGCTTCTTCGCATGGTGCGCACGATGCACGAAATTCTGGAGACTCCGCTCATGGTTGGCGATGAAGAAATTTTGGATCTGGAGCGTATGCAGCTGCTGTACTACGAGATTGAAGTGCTCCAAGGCATCAACTTCGACTTGACGACTGAACTGCCCTTCTACTTCTTGCGTCGAACGTTGGAGCAGATGCCCGAGAAATGTGAGTGCTCGTGTGCTGATCGTGCTCGCATTCGGAAGGGAAGATGATCTGATGATTGATGTGTTGTTGCAGTTCGCCGAGATATTGTGAACGATTCGCACACTGTGTTGGAAGATCTGTACGTTCGCACTTCTTTTTTTTACTTTGTGATATGAGCTTCATGGGGTAACCAATTCTTTGTCTCGATGCTCAGGTTCTGGCTTCCGGTGTGCCTGTCAATTTCTCCCCACTTCCTGGCTGAGGCTGCTGCGTACATTGCTTGCCGCAACAATGACCGGATATTCAGCTTCAAATGGTGCATCGAAGACTCGAAAGGAGCGGTTCTTACGGAGCGTTTAGCGAGTACGTTTGCTCTCCCATTATTTTCAAGGCGTGAAGTGGTGATAACATACTGACAGTTTGCTATGCTGTGATGCCATCGTTTCACTGTGCAGAGGAGGTGTTGAAAGAATACCGTGCGTTGATGGAGTGGAAAAAAGGACAGCGAATCAATTTCGAAATCCTGTTGAGCACATCTGGTTCAGCAGGCGGAAACGGACCATGGACTGCAAAGGAAGTTTTTCAACCCCAGCAAGGCGGTCTCCGAATTGACTCGTCTTTGATCCAAGTGGAGTCGGAGTTTACGAAGAAAGGAGTGAACGAATCGAAGGAGATCATTGTTACGAATATCGGGGGTGGGAGAAATAACGCTGGGCGAGGAAACTATGATTCAAGACCATCGTACTCTCGTGGACCCAACCAGCGAGGGAGAGATCATGAAGGAAAGGGAGGTGCCGTGAAGGAGGAGAACCGTAACAACAGATACGATGATCGCAATCGCGACCGCAACTGGTCGCGGAATGGTAGGAGTCCGAGTTGGCGAGATGACCGATCTGGAAGCTCGAGAAACGATAGTGGAACGCAGCGTGGCAGAGGTCGTGACGAGCGCGATCGGCGCCGAGAGAGATCGCCTCGAAGAAACGACAATCAACATCGAAGCCGAAACCGTGACCACGACAAAGAACGAGAACAGGACCGCCCTCATCGCAGCTACAGCTCCAGCCCGCGCACTTCCAGCTCGTCAAATTCTAGGAAGCGAAAAAGAAATGAAAATGGAGGTCGAAGCCAGAGTCGGAGTCCAAGCCGCAGCCACAGTCACAGCCGAGATCGAACTTCCAGCTACTATTCACGCGGCGACCAGAAAAGCTCGAGCTTCTCTCGAGACCGAAACGACCACAAGAGTGAGCGGAAACCAAGCAGCCGTCCGGACGTGAAGCCAAAGATCAAACAGGAATCGTATGCGAAATAAGTGTCTGACCACGAACGACATCCTATGGATCAAGTATTTGGTAGGAAGAAGAGACACGTCTTTGGTTGCTTTATGTCACACTCTACTCTTCTAACTTGTGTGGACTCTGTCAAACTCTTGCTCCTTGTGTTTTAGGGCGATGGTTAGCGATACGACGCTGTGCGAAGGCGTCTTCTTGGTGATGGAACGGTTAATTGAAGGCAACCCAGTGACCAAGATACCACCTGACTGCAAGAACTATCCTCTTTAGAAGGTAAAACTACACCCCGGACGAACGCGTTGAGTTGGTGTGATTTGCTGCTACCAGACTTTGTGCCTTTGCAGTTGGTGATGTGCTCAGTTAGCGAATGGTGCTTGCATTTTGGGTTTGCCTTATGCATGTACTGCGTGTTATCTGAATTCCGTATATACTGTATGGTGGTGAGGATGTGCTGTTTGTTTGTGTTGTTTGGTGCGACTGCATCGCGCGTCGTGCTGTTACTTTGAATATTTCTTTTTCGGTAGTAAGCTAATGGATTTTTCTTTCTTGTCCTTTAGAAGGAATCTCTGCGTGATCAGTATCGTTTGCTCACCGTGGTGCATCGAGTTCGCTACGACCACTTGTCAAGATTTATCAAGACAACTCTGAGACTGAAGCCGAAGGTAAGAAAACCCTTTTGCTTCACTTGCAGCTTTCTCTGATTGAGATGCTAACGTGTGTGGTATGGATGTTCAACCTGCAACTATGCTGTAGCCGCACAAATGAAAACTGTAGCAACCGATGAGTGAAAATGTCTAATATACAACAAGAAATGGTAAATTGCTGCGGAGACAGTTAGGGAAGGCTTCAATTCCCAGTCTGCGAGTTTCCAGTCGGGCACTGCCGTGATGTATCGCGTCGATTGCGGATGAGCATGAAGAGATAAGAGTACGGCAAATTCACGATGTGAGGGCGGATCAGAATGAAGACATTTCGAGCAGCACACATCTTTCTCCAACGCTCTTCCAACCTCCAGATGAGAGGAGACGCGGCCTTCGAGCGTGATCACCTGGCTTCTAATGTTGGTGAATCTTCGAGATGGACGTAAAACATGCCTTCGAGTGTGGTGATCAGGAACCAATATCAACTTTCAACTCGCACGAGTGCGTGGCACCACCACAGAAGGGCATGTACACGACCACTGGCGACTCCGTGTACCAGTAGTTCACGGACATGAACGTGGTTGTGTGCTTGGTCAAGTTCTTATCGGACCCGGACGACTCGAAACCGGGCATGCGCGGCATCCAGATGAGCAACATGGCGCGCGTACGTGGAAGAAGAGCAAGAGCAACAAGAGCATCTATCTACTCGGGTGTGCGTGCGCTAGAGAAGATCCACGGGTAGAACTGGGGAGAAGTCTATCAACTCTGGACTTCATTGTGGGATTCAAAGTCGCAGCGACACAGAGAAGTCCCGAAGCACACAGGGACTGTTCTCTCCAAACCAACAACAAGCGCAAAATCAAAGCTGGCGGGCGATACACGATGTTCGACGAAACCACAGCGCAGGTAGCTCAATATCACCCACGTAAGAAAACTCAGCGGAGACCACAACACTTTATGATAATGTACCATACTAAGTTAGTCGTAATCAATCATATTTACGCCGCGTTGGCCACTACGTTCCCGTTGCGACTTTGCGTGATTACTCCTCGATGGCGCCGCCATGCGCATAAAGGTGTCCAGCAAGCGAGCAGAGAGGGAGAGAGGTGCATCGCTCTGTCACGAAATCGCTATTGTGCAACGCACTAATACACCATCGCACATCCACGCATAAGCCATGCACGCATGGGCATGTGAACCCATGCAGCTTATGGGTCCAGTCCGCCTGTCGTCCAGGACGCAACAAGCAAGCGCTGGTCGGCCGCCGCGCCAGCCCAATCAATCCTCTACCACCTTTGCCACCGTCGAATGACGGACGGTCCATCACCCTTTCCCTCCTTGGAAAAAAAAGGCGGGAACTGACTTTTGGTATTTTTCTCGCCTCTGATTGGCGGAACCTTTGCGCGCCAACCGATCTAATTGGCCAAAAGGGTTTCGCGCCATTTTTCTCAAATCACTTTTTGGTTTTTGGCGGGGGGATTTAAAAGGAGCGCCTTTTTTTCTCGTGGTGTATTTTGCATTGCTGCAGCAGGCAGACCCACGCGCGCGCTTCAGCAGCAGCAGCAGCAGGACACACGTGACACCTCGAAGGCGGACCGACCCGCGCGCGCGCTTTGTCTTCTCCCTAATTAACGGCAATCAGCAGACGCATTTGCGCACCCAGCAGTAGCGACACGACGAACGCACTTCATTGCGCACAAGTACATTATAAGAGCGGCAGGTAACCAGACACGGTGCTCAGCAACCAGGAGGAGCCCGTCCTCAATCCGATACCAACCCACGCGACACAGCGGCGACGTACATTATTCATCATGAGCGAAACCCGAGCAAGAACAGCGAAGCGCGGTTTAGCGCCAGAGCGAACGGTTTCTCCACGCCCAGCAACGAGAACCACCTCGCGACGAACGCGACGGCGCATTAGCTCCGGTGAAGAGGCGATTACAGAGAGCAGCACAGCAGCCAGCGGCGCATTTGAACCCGAGAGCGAGGAAGATACTCAGCAAGGCGGCGTCAACGAAGAGAGAAAGAGCGGATCCGAGACCCACAGTAGCAGCAGCAGCGTGTCAACACCCGTGCGCATGACTGGCTTTGAAGCAGGAGCGAGAACTCCCGAGGCGGATGCAGATGCATTCAGTGTCATCTCTGGAGACGCGTCTCCGCAAGGCAGCGTGTTCGACTTTCTCAGCTTCGGTCACACAGGTGGGTTTTGCTTTCGTGGCACTTGGTCATCGTAGTGAAGCGGATATGAGCTTCCCTTGAGTTGATTGTACTCACTCAGTTATCTTATGATTGCTTGTTCATGCGTTAGACCCTGCACCATTCAGTTTATTTACGCCATCCCCCGGTTTTTCCAAGATGACCATGGCATCATCGCCTCCAACGCGTCGCATTGCAAGCGCGTTATCGTCCCCATCTCGATTTTTCCGATCTCCATTCAATGTCACTGGTGCCAAGAAGAGGCAGACGAGAAAGAATGCACATCGCCGTCATTCCTTAGCAGAGAGCGAGGAGAAGCAGGAGCTCGAGGCGAGATTGTCAGTGTCATCGTCACATGGAAGTATGAACGAGGTGACAGTAATCGAAGGCGACGTGGAGATTAAAGAAGAGATTATTGAGCTCGACGACGCTGGCGATGACGCGGATTTCAAACTGCGAACGCCAGCGCGGAAAACCACGAGTGCATCAGTGAAAGAGGAGATCCCGCAGATGCTAGACATGATGAGTCTGACGTGCTCCGAGAGTCTGCTTTCGCCGTGGCCGAGATCAACTCTGTTTGCCAACACGCCATCTCCTCCATCCCGAGTCCAGATGCTGTCCAGGCGGCTGAAAGAGGACTTTGACCGAGAGCGTGGCGCGGGAGACGACGACGATGCCAGTGACGCAGAGAGCTCCATTGATGCGGACGACCTGTACAGAAGTGCACCGAGTGGGTTGACTGGTGCGAGTGGTGAACAGGATTCGTTCTTCTCGTTCGCGAACTCGCTCTCGCCATTGGTACACTCGGAAGAATTTGAATCCAGTTTCCTGTCTGTTCGACTCTCACCACTGGTGTCAATGGAATCGTATGAGCTACCGCGACTGTACGTGATCTTTCATCTCTGGTGCTTGGCCCCATTTACAAGTACTGACATTCTTGTGTGATTGTTTCTATTGTACGGAACAGGATTCCTCCATTTCCAATGCCGAAGCTGGATGATGAAGGATCGGCGGAAGTGATCGGGAAGATGAGAAAGGCGTCATTCAATTTTTCTGGACGATCTCCTTCCTCTTCTACCCTGACTCCAAAGACCCCGATGTTTCGAAGAGCGTCGATCTCAAGCTATTCTTCAGGATCATCTCGATCGTCAGGGTCTGCATCTTCTTCGATTCTCAGCGAATCGTTTCCAAACATCCAGGCGTCAACAAGCGCGACACCTGGGAAAGACGAGCGATCGAAGATCGGGACTCACAGCATCATGAAGATGAAGCTTCACGTCCCGTTGGAGCCCTCGACGCTTTCGCATTCCAAGCGCGAAATCGAAGCGATCAACAACAGCCTGTAAGTCTCCCTTGATGCTTGCATTGCTGAAAAGACACGTGAATTATTTGAAGTCGTGGTACTGGCATACTTATTTTCTTTCTTTCTCACAGGAGAAAGAAAAATCGCAAGCGAAAGCTGGACGAGAAGCGAAGCCTCTTCAACGATGAGGTTGCTCCAGTTCAGCGGAAATTGTTGCAGACACCTCTCAAATCGTCTCCGTCTCGATCTCCACATCACCCGTGGAATGGCCGAATCCCGCGTCAAGAGGTTGCTTCTCGCCAGGCGATGACTTTGGCTACCACTCCACGGAAAACGGAGCAAAGTGCTTCGTATTCTGTACTGTCGACCCAGACGAATTCAACGCCATCGTCATCGCGGCAGTCACTGAACACGTCAACGCCAGTTTCGTCAGCGCTTGTGATGACGCCGTCGTCAAACTGGAAGAAGTCGAAATCAGTTCCACCATCGGGTTTGTCTTCAGCAACTGCAGCAGGCTCTGGATCTACCCCACTGACGTCATCTCTCGGATCAGGTGCGTTGAGGCTGAAACAGACCCCGTTGCGGCACTCTGTGAACATTTCGTCAGCGTTGCCGATCGCTTTCGAAACACCGATTGGAATCAAGCAACTGCTCCCAGAGACTCCGATGAAGACTCCTGGACATGCTGGCGTGAAAGCATCACAGGCACCTGGAAGCGCGATCTCTCCAATGGACGAAGCTGGGATGACGACTCCGGCTCCAGCGAACCGAGCAGCAGGTGCTCACGATAATGTCGCGTTGGCGACACCAGCGATGCCAAAGAAAGCGCCGTGTAACTGCAAGAAGTCCAAGTGTCTGAAGCTGTAAGTTGTTGGACATTTTCGAAGACTCTGCTAGGTTTCTTTTCATTCGAATTCTGACAGTGTGTGTATCCATGAAATCCGAACAGGTACTGCGAGTGTTTCGCGAGCGGCGGATACTGCGATGAGAACTGCAATTGCCAGGGCTGCGCCAACACCCCTGCGACGGAGGCGATTCGCCAGCAGGCTATTGCAGCTCGCTTGGAGAAGAACCCGAACGCTTTCAAGCCAAAGATCGAGTCGACAACAGTGCTTTCAGCAGGACCAGGAATGCTGACGCCCAGCGGAGCGCGTGTGCTGACTGGAATCCTAACTGTTAGTGCTGGCGCGTTTGCGACTCCAATCGGCGCTGGTAAACTTGGCTTCGGTCAACGCAGCACCGGAGCCGATCTCAAGAAGATGCACAAGCACGGCTGCCACTGCAAGAAGTCTGCCTGTCAGAAGAAGTACTGCGAGTGTTTCCAAGCCGGTGTCCCTTGTGGCGACAATTGCCGATGCATCGTAAGTTCTGGCTGCTTTGTTCATGGTACTCTCCTCGAAATTATGTACCCAAGCTAACTCTTTCGTATTTATTGTTTGTCCATCACTAGGATTGCAAAAACCAAGCCCCTTGCGCCAATCACGCCTCCAGTGGCTCCTTGTCTGCGAATGCGACTCCCTCACGTCTGCTCAACGATGTGGAGGATTCGTTTGTCTCTCCAGTGCTGCATAATGTGCGCCACCGTCTCCGCATCGACAGGGAGACGTGGACAAAGAATTTCTCGTCTCCATTTGAGGTCTCGCCTCGTCGAGAGCGCGAGCGTAACGAGCGGTTCCGATCTCAGCTGCGAGCGAACACCACCGTGCACGCTGTCAATGCTCCAGGCAGGCAACTGAGCGCGAGCAAGCCGAGCGGATTGAGTTTCCGACTGAAGCCTCCGGTGTCCACTCCGGACTCTGCATCGGCCGCCTTCATGACGCCAACGGTGAGTGGTCCTAAGCGCCAGAAGCTGTCGTCAGTCTCGCCAATGTCGGAGAGCAGTCCCCAAGCGGCATCTGCAGCGGTGAGAGGTGGAGGAAATGGCAAATCGCCATACTCGCAGTCGAAATCCGCCAGGAGTTCGGTCAAGAAGCAGCAGCAACAACAGCAGCAGCGTGTGGATCTGTTGGCACCGTCGTCGACATCAAGAACCAGCGACCGTGTGTTCCTGTATCCGCTCTTTGGAGGCGAGTTGCCGCCTGTGAAAAGCGCCGTGAGTGCCAAGATCTTCCGCTTCCTGACCAACGCGGACCTGTACAACGCCAGCCTCGTGAGCAAGTTATGGAGCCAAGTGGCGCTCGGAGACGCCGTCTGGGACCACGCCAACTTCCTCAAGGTCACGTCAGCTCCAGATGGAGAAGAGGAGGCTGAAGAGTGGGAAATCAGCCAACAATCACTGGTGCTGCTGCAGGAGCAAGTGTGAAGGAGAGAGAGAGAGAGAGCTCTTGGAGTGGTTGCTGGTTTAAGGCACATGATTAGTTAGGATCAAATAGGTACAGTAGCAGTTAGTTAGTTTATCAAGTGCGAAGGTAGGAATGGCGGAGTAGCACATTTAAAATCTTTATTCGCAAATCGTTTCCTTGCCGAGGAGGACTTTGTTCATTCCTACCGGATCTCACCTGCTGAGCCATTCAGTCATTCTGTCCTAAGGGAGTCTGAGAAGAGATCTTTCTGCATGGTGGAGCTCTCCAAGCGTCCATTCATCTATCTATCCATAGTCATACATTCATCTATCCTCGCATGCAAACAAGCAGCTGCATGGTGAGAGCATGGAAATCGACTAATCAGAGAGTGAGAAATGCGCATGTGTGTGCTGGCTTTCCAGGATCGAAAATGCTCACTTTTGCCAAAAATCCACATTAAACAGGCTATGTTCAGGCTGGCGTATGCAAGTGCGTTACGTACCCATTTATAATAAATAGTCTATTTACAGTACATGTTGTAGTAAATACACATTGATGCCTCTCAATAGCATTTTATGCATATCTAGTTCATTTCTACTCATTATGTGAGACTCCATGCTATTTTTAGCAGTATTTTTCGGTCACGATGTGACACTCCAGGTGTTGCCAGACAGAAAGCGACACCCCCTCTGCTGCTGCTGCCACTGCGCGAGTAAGCCAGCGGCGCAATCTGGATTTCCTTTTTTCCGATCGCGCGCTCGCTCTTCAGCGCCACAACCGCCGCCGCCGCAGCAGGAGCAGCACCGCCACCGCACGAGCCACCGCACGGCATCGCCCGCGCTCACTAGCAGCTCCAAGAGCAGCAGCACGCGGCGACTATGGAGGGCTGGCTCACCAAGCGCCGCGACCACATGAACCTCATCTGGCGTACGTGCATTTGTCCTGCTTGAAATGTGCTCTGGATGCACACACATATGCTGTTGCCATCCTAATGCTGCGAGTGACTGACTGACCTGGGTGGAATGCGTCACGTGTGCGGACGTGCTTTTTTCTTGTATAGTCGAGCGCTATTTCGTACTTGACGGGAACCAGATGCGGTACTACCGCAAGCGCGGGGACCCGGCACCGCGCGGCACGTACGTGCTCACGGACGGCTGCCTCGTCAGCAACGTCTTCAACTCGGAGGAGAAGCACCGTCACCATGGTAATGAATGACCCGATACTACGTATCGCACTGATGACTCTGCATCGTTTATGACGTTTACTAACATGGTGCTTTTTTGTATCGATTGGATGGCTTGTTTTGCAGGTCCGGTGTGGATGTTCCGCATCACGTTCGCCGTTGAAGCGGGCGAGAAGTCGTACAAAAAAGACCGGTTTCTGGACCTCGGCGCCAAGACCGAGGAGAACGCGCGCGAGTGGAAGAAGGCGATCGAGAACGCCGTGCGCTCGCTGCGGGAGCTCGTGCTGCACCAGCGCAAGATGAAGACCGACGCCGCGATCTACCCAACGCAGTACTCGGTGCCACGACTGCTCAAGGCGGACGAAGACACGGTCTCGCTGTTCAATCTGGACGCGGACAACGTCAAGGCCGAGCAAGGATGGTGGCTCGCGCGCGTGGAAGAAGGACTGCGCATCATGCAGGAGTGTCCGCTGGGACCGAACGTCGCGGCGTCGCTCTACGCGCAGCACGCGAACACGACGAACGGGCTCATCTTTTCGTCGCTGATCAGCGCGATCCTCACGTTCAGTATCATGTACTCGTTCGTGCACAACATGCTCTTTTGCTTCACGACGGCGGCGGCGGCGATCGCCGTGTGCTGCGTGGCGATCACGCCGTCGCACGCGATCGAGATCCCGTCGTTCCGCGTCTCGCAGGTCGTGAACGGCTCGCCCACGGAAGTGTTTCGGCTGCTCATGAACCCGAAGCGGTACCAACGCTGGGACCCGTCGATCGCGACGATGAAAGTGATCCAGGAAATGGACGACCACGCCGACATTGTGTACATCACGCAGCGTCCGACGTACCTCTGGCCGCTCTGGCAGAAGCCGCGCGACCTCGTGCTCATGCGCTACTGGCGCCGCGAAGAAGACGGCTCGTACTTTGTCATGTACCAGAGTATCGAGCACCCAGAGTGCCGCGTGCGCCACAACTACGTGCGCGCGACGCTGCTGGGCGGCGGCTTTGTGATCGCGCCGCAGAAAGTGCCGAGCGGCGCGATCCGCTCGCACGTTACGTACGTGCTCCGCTACGACCCGGGCGGTTGGTCGAGAATCTATCACCAGCTCGGTATGGACGTGGACTTGGTGATGCCCATGCTGCGAAGTGTCGTGGGCATCCGCGACGAACTGAGCAGCGTCGACTTCATCACGCCGAACGTCACCGTCGCGGCGACTGGTGCAGATGGCTCAGTCGTGCCGGAAGGTCAGGAGGGTGCTGGCGGGAATGGCTCGGATGCGGTGAACACAGTCAGCGTCGACGCGTCAGGTGTCGTGGTTGGCGTCACGAAGCTCAAGACGAGTCTTCCGGAGAAGATGTGGTCGGAGCCCGACGCGTCGGTGTTCCAGGTGCGCGGCCCAAACTACCTGATCGACAAGAAGAAGATGCCGTCGGCCGAGTCCAAGTTTCACTTGGTGGGCGTCGACTTGCTCTCGTTCGAGAGCGCGAGCGACCGGTACCACGTGTCGTCTCGCAATGGCAGTATCGGCCGCACGTCGACCAAGTTTACATTTGTGATCAACATGATCATCCCCGGCGCGGAGAACGTGTGCATGGTGTTCTACTTCCAGCCGGCGAAGGACAACATCTTTGAAGACGGCTCGCCGTTCTCGGAGCTGCTGAACGACTTCATCGACGGCGACGATCAGTTCCGCAACTCGCGCTTCAAGCTCATCCCGACGGTCGTGGAAGGAAGCTTCATCATCAAGCAGTCGGTGGGCTCCAAGCCCACGCTGCTGGGCAACAAGCTTAAGTGTCCGTACCACAAGGGCGAGAACTACTTTGAAGTGGACATTGACATCTCGTCCAACTCGGTCGCAAACACGGTCGTGGGCATGGTGCAGGGTGTGACCAAGTCGCTCGTGGTCGACATGGCGTTCCTGCTCGAGTCGCAGTCGGAGGAAGAGCTCCCGGAGAACATTCTCGGCGCCGTGCGCCTGCAGAACATCTCGCTCGACAAGCCCCTGCGCGTGCCCAAGGCCACGTAAACACTTGAGATACACACAAAAAAGATCACCAGCAGATCACTCGTTTTGGATGAGCAGGTAACTAGGTTCCTCAAGGGGAAGGGAATGAAAGAGAAAGAGAACACCATTTTTCATTTATTCATCGTGTAAATCGTGGTGTGTGAAGCCGACGTAGCACCACTGAGAGAGCCTCTCTGGCCCTTTGAAAATATGCACTTGACGCTCAACATGTCTTCTTGATTCTCAATCGTTCATCAAGGCACTTGGAGAAAGCAAATGGCCGACACTACTGTTTTAGACGCAGCGAAAGCGATTATATACTGATAAAGAAACCCACAACCAAAGCAAACGAAAGCACAGCACAACATAGCCATTGGGTCTTCTTTTCTCTTCTTGCAAACTCAGTCAGTATTCGTATTGCATCACGCTTTTCACATTTGGCATTGGCTTATTCTGACAAAAAAGCCACCACCTCACCTACGGACTGACTGCAACACTTGTACTTGGGATCCCCCACCTGGTTCGCACTTCTTCGCATCTCACCAGCGTGGCAATTGGTTCCTCTTTCGCCTTCAAAACGGAATGAACTACCCTGCTTGCTCACTTGCTTGCTGGACAGACAGACAGACAGACAGACTTAGAAGCCCATCCAGCCAGTGTACCAGCGGTTCTTGAACGTGTAGCACGCGATCATCTCGCGGTACATAAACACAAAGCCGAGCGCGCAGATCGCGATCGCCGCGTAGCGCAGCACAGGGCGCTGCAGGTAGATCGCCCACTGCGAGAGCAGGATCATGAAACCCGCGGCCGCGATGTCGTACGCGCCGATGATGAGCCCCTCGACCACAAACTGCGAGCGCCCCTGCGGGTGGAAGAACTTGATCTTGCCGTTGCGCTCCGTCGTATACGCTGGCGGCTCGCGGATGATGCAGTAGACCATGCCCGACACCGACAGTCCGTAGAAGAGCTGCGTAATAAAAATAATGATAAGTCAGGTACATAATCTAACCCACATTCAAGTGCAGCTCTAGGAAGAAAACAAGTCTTACCAGGGACACGGTCATCCATAGACGCTTTCGTCGCAACTTGACGAGGAGCTTGTCCAAGTTTGAAAGAACGATCTTCGCCGCGACCGCAAACACCACGAGCGCCGCCACGACGAGCGCATAGAGGAACGCCTTGGAGCGCTGGATCACAAACTGTTGGGCACGTGCCGTTAGGAAAACAAAGGTGGTCAGTGCATACGGTGATACATGGAACGAGGTAATATAATAGCAATTACAGACAGACGGACGTACATCAAAGCCAGTCTTCTGCTTGACGAACGCGTTGATGTTCTCCGCCTTCTTGCCGCCCGAGTAGACGTTGTAGAGGTTCGCGTCCTCCACTTTGACCTTCGTGGGCGACTTCTTGCCCGTGTCATCCGAGCGGTCCGGCGCGACGTACACAATGTGCGGCGCCGACGTGAAGCCGTACTATTTGTTATACATGACGGATACACACACATGAACGTGTTAATACACCTCCCCACACCAACCCCCCTGCACTAGTTCAACAGCAGCAACACGGACGTACAATGCCAAAGACTGCCTGGTTGACGTCGAAATCCACGATGCCATAGAAGATGTCCATGCCGTCGCGCGTGTCCACTTTCACCTGCTTCGCGGTCGTGTATGACTCGCCGAGCACCAGGAACTCTGGCGCCACCTGCCTGTGGTTTGTTACGCACAGGATCAAAACAAGTCAGTTCGCCACACACCACTCCACTTCCACTCGCTCGCTCCGATTGATCAATCACACATGATAGTACCGAGGGGTCTCAGCGACACTTACTTGCACACGTCGCAGGCGTATTTGTCGGCCGTGGCCGTGAAGAGCAGGAAGAGGTGGTACGGGCGGTCTGGCCGCAGCACGTACTTCTCGAAGAGCTCCGTGGTGAGCGGCACGACGCCGTCGCGCACGCGGCCGCTGAGCTCCGCGACCTTGTCGCTGCCGGAGACCACGTCCTTCTTGCTCTTCTTGGCGTCCGAGAGGCTGCCGGTGCACACAACCGCCACCGCCACCAGTAGCACGAGTGCCGCGCGCATCACGCCCACCGAGCGACCGCGAGCCATTCCTATCGATCGATCTGCTTGCTTCCTGTTGCTTTAAACCGCTTTGAAATGCTGCTGATATGACCACGTGGCCGAAGATCGGGCGCAAAACTTTTGGAGGGGTTTTGTTCCTGTCCGGTTTTCGCTATTGTTTGTATCTGAAAACCGGATACCTCCGAAGAATGACATTCTTTGACAAATCTCTAACTATTTTACCTCTATTTAAGAACCTACCCTACCAGAAGATTGGGAATAAAGCCCCCTCCTCGATAGGTCATACCTGTAGGGTAAAAGCCGCTGTAGAAGGTTAAGCTTTGTTGTAAAGTGCCCGCCAAAAGTATAGAAACTGTCGATTTTTTTGATTTTTTCAAAAAACTACTGCGTTTTCAGCACCAAATGATGGCTCAAATAAACGCGTTTAAAGAGGCAAACAGTGCCAAAATCTTCGAGCGTCAAGTCT
>JAASFU010000453.1:0-22655 GCA_023333955.1 Globisporangium paroecandrum | reverse complement strand
TAAGTTGGTTTTGGAGCGCTGTAAGTTGGCTCTGGAGCGCCACAGGCTGGTGTTGGAGCGCCACAGGCTGGTGCGCCTGCAGCGGAGCCGCGTACTGCTGGGCCACCAGGAGCTGGTGCTGGCGCGCTGCAAGCTGTTGCGCCACAAACGAACCAGAGAGACGAAAAGCCTCTATCTGGTGTTGCTGAGCGGTGCCGGAGATAGAAACTGGGGCACCGGTAGTTTCTTACAAGCAGCAAGTGCACAAGGACGGACCCAAAATACAAAATTGGGTCCGTCCTCGTTCGCTTACTGCTTGTATGAAACTAGGACATATTGGCGCCAGCCAATCAGCTCGTAGATTGTGCAAGGAATCCTCCAATCAACATCACAGGCTGAGCAGCAATTAAACAAGGACCCAAAATACAAGATTGGCGTTCTGCAACAAGGCTGCACCGGTCATTTTGTGTGTCGCTCTTTGAGCATTGACGAAATTGCGCAGAACAGTCATGGCGGCACTGATGCGCATGTGGCGTCTGCGCGGTGGTGGCGCGGGGCTGCAGCAGAAGCAGCAGTGCTCGCTGGCGCTGCAGACGCGTACGATCTCTTCTTCTACTACGAGTACTGGTGCCGCTGGTGACAGTGCCCAGGTTAGCGGCGAGGCGCCGGTACGCGTGCGCTATGCACCGAGCCCCACGGGGTACCTGCACCTCGGCGGGCTGCGCACGGCGCTCTTCAATTACCTCTTCGCCAAGAGCTCGGGCGGCCAATTTCTCTTGCGCATTGAAGACACGGATAAGGTGCGTAGTAGCGACGTATTGCGGAGCTGCCATTGGCCGCATGTAGACACTGATGATACTCGTTTCTGTGGTTGTATCCAGACGCGCCAAGTGGAAGGGTCTCTCGAAGCGCTGATCAACAGTCTCAAGTGGTGCGGCATCGAAGAGGATGAAGGTGCGTACCGCACGATGTTTGCGATGAAACAGTGGCGTATGGCTGATGGGTAATCATCATGTTGCTCCTGTCCTCAGGTCCAACGAAGGGCGGTCCACACGGACCGTACGTCCAGTCTCAACGTCTTCCGATCTACCAAGAGCACGCCGAGAAGCTCGTCGAGGTGCGCCATTTATTCATAGCGTACGGACAAATCCGAATCATTGCACGCTAACCATAAGTACTATCCTTACGCTTATCCACACACAGTGCGGCCATGCGTACCGCTGCTTCTGCACGTCCGAGCGCCTAGCGAACCTGCGCACGTCGCAGACCCGCAACGGCGAGGCGACAATGTACGACCGCGCGTGTCTAGGACTCGCCCCCGAGGAGATCAGCGCGCGTGTTGCCCGTGGCGAGCCGCACACCATCCGTCTCAAGATCCCGGACGGCAAGACCGTCGTGAAGGACTTGCTGCGCGGGTACGTGCAGTTCGAGCACGCGGGGATCGACGACCAGGTGTTGATGAAGAGCGACGGGTACCCGACGTACCACCTGGCGAACGTGATCGACGACCACGCGATGCGCATTTCGCACGTCATCCGCGGCGAGGAGTGGCTGCCGTCAACCCCCAAGCACGTCATCCTCTACAAAGCGCTGGGCTTCACGGCCCCGCAGTTTGCGCACCTGGGGCTGTTGCTGAACGAAGACCGCTCCAAGCTCTCCAAGCGCCAGGGTGACGTCGCGGTCGAGGACTTCCGGGTGTGTGTGTGTCTTTGCTATAGTTTTGCTTGCACAAAGCTCATTACATACTCATTGAGCCATTGGTCCTGTTTGTTATGAACACACAGGACAAGGGTTACTTGCCGAGCGGATTGGTGAACTTCGTGGCGCTTCTCGGATGGAACCCAGCGAACGGCAATAACCAGGAGATCTTTGAGATGAAGGAGCTCGAGCAGCACGTACGCCCTTTGTATCCTTTGGTATGAATGGTATGAAGCGCAACTGACTGTCAACTATTTCTTTCTCTACGTGTGTGCGTAGTTCTCGCTGGAGAACGTCAACAAGGCCGGCTCGGTTGTGAACGTCGAGCGCCTGCGTTGGATCAACTCGCGCCACGTGCGCGCGCTCTTTGCGGACGAGACGCTCTCGGACGCCCGCAAGCAGAGCGTGATTGACGAAGTGCTGCCGTTCATCTCGTCGTCCATTGCGGAGGACGCGGGCCTGTCGGTGGGAGATCTGGTCGCCAAGTTCGGCGTCTCGTACATCTGGAAAGCCATGGACTTGATGAAGGTTGGTTAGCACCCTGCAAACTGTGTCGTACTGGCTTGACTATTGCTAGATTTTCTGACCCTCCGACTATTCATTCGTGTATAGGAACGTGTGAGCGCTCTACCCGAGTTTGGTCCGCTCTGCGTGCCGTTCTTCGCCGACCCGGACCTCTCATCTGTCGAGGCGCAGGACGTGAAGGCCAAGTACGTTGGCGACGACACCGGTACGCTTTGTTATTGGCTTTGTGAATGAGCGTTCCGTAGATGCTGCCATGTGTATGAACTGAGTCTGACTAATACTGGTGTATGGTGTGTGTCTGATTGACGGGTGGCCATGCAGATGAAATTGTGAGCGAAGTAACTGAGAAGCTGCAAGCGCTGTCGGATGACGAGTTCAACCCGGTACGAACTGTGTTCATTACATTAGATTAGAACTCCTGGTACA
Organism: Globisporangium paroecandrum; assembly: GCA_023333955.1. Lineage (NCBI taxonomy): Eukaryota > Oomycota > Peronosporomycetes > Pythiales > Pythiaceae > Globisporangium > Globisporangium paroecandrum. The sequence continues at coordinate 20,027 of JAASFU010000453.1, read as the reverse complement.
TTGTGAGTCATTCATTCGCTCACCTCTTCATTATTCACTGATGCAGGATGAGATCACCAAGACGATCAAGACTGTCGCAAAAAGCCACAAGCTCGGCTTGAAAAAGTGCGCCCTGTTTCCTCTCTGGCACTTTGCATGAATGAGTTGTTATCCTGACTAAACTTGTTGGTTGTGTCTGTGCTTGTGTAGGGTCCTGATGCCGATCCGCTACTACTTGACGGGCATGGAGGTCGGCGCGGGTCTCGGAGACACGATCGAGCTCCTGGGACGAACCACGGTGCTCCGACGGCTGCAGCAGCGACAGTGAAAAGCGGCTTAGTTCTCCTATAAAGTGGTGCTTAATACTTTGTTGCAGCATCACCAACCACTGTGCCTCGTGAACACCTAAAATCAATAGACGCACACCACACCTTCCAAGACCAACTGGTACAATCCTCGAAGCTTGTCGACGCCATTTGCCTAGTCAACTGAACCAATTTCGAATGAACCATGTTGTGTGTGTGTGTGTGTGTGTGTTTCTATCTATTTACATAGCATCGGCTGTTGGTGTGTGCATATCAATAAACTCACAAGAAGAAAAAGACCTGAGGTATTTATAAAAAAAGCTGAAGCAAACCAACTCCTAGTTCTTTCGCGACACGAAGGGCTTGCGTACCACGAACGCGCCGTTCTTGGAGGACGACTGCTTGCGGCTCTGCACGCGCTTGACCACTTTCTGCGCGCGCGCGGCTTGCGAATTGCTGAAACTGCGCGCCACTTTGCCCGGCAACACCACGTTCATGATCGCAGTCTTCTTCGGCTGCTGCTTGCTGTTGGTGTTCTTGTTCTTCTTGGTCTTGTTTTGGTTCTTGGTGCTGATGGAGGGCGCTTGCTTGATGGTGATGCGAATGTTTGCGGCCTTGCTGTTGCTCGAGCGAACCACTTTACGCGCCTGCTCCTTCGTCATGACAGTCAGCATCTTGGTAGAGGCATTGCCGTTCTTATTCGCATTCGCCTTGCCGGACTTGGACGGTTGTTGCTGTTGCTGTTGCGCTTTCTTCTTCTTTGGCTGCTGTTGCTGCTGAATCACTTGCTGAGCCTTCTCCTTCTTCTTTTGCTGCTGCTGCAGTTGTTGCGGCACTGTCGCCTTCGAGCTCGCGAGGTTTCGTCCAGTGCTCTTCACATTCGCAGCAAACTTCTTGTTCTGCTTGCTCTTCTTCTGCTGCTGCGCAGTGGTGGCGACCTGCTTGCTCGCAGCGGCGGCTTTCTTGCCCACGACCGTCTTTGGCGCAGGTTTCTTCTTCTTTACGCTCTTGTTGGTGTTGCTGCTGTTGCCGTTGCCGGTATTGCCATTGGCATTAGAAGCCGCTGGGAGTGCTGGCAAACCGCGGTTCTTGTTCACAAGCGCATTGCGCTTCACAGATTGCGCATTCTTCGTAGCCGAGTCGTTCTTCTTCAGTTGCTTCTGCTTCTTCTTCTGGTTCTGCAGCTGCGTCGTCTCTTTCTTCACAGACTCGTGCTTCTTCTCGTGCTTTTCCTTCTTGATCTCCTTCTTGCGCTCTTTGATCAGATCATCTGAAATGGATATCGCCAGCACAAGCAAGTAGTTAGCGATACATTCGTTCACATCAAGCGTTGGCAACCCATTTGCATTGCAACAAAGCACTTACCAAGCGAGAGGTCCAGACGCGCTTCCACCGAGAACGCCTTCGGGCTGATCGTTGCATTGAACGACGGGGTGGTCGCGACGCCAGGCGTCGGGGTGGATGGCACGATGATGGAGGTGGACTCGTTCACGATAGAGGTCATGGTCATGGCTGAAGGGTTGCGGAGGACGCGCTTGAGGCTGCGCTGGTTGCTGGTTACCGGCAGGCGGATGTGGGCTGGAGCTGGAGACTTGGGGACTGATGTGCTGCTGGAGCGGAAGCGCGTCCTGGTGCACGTGTCTGTGCAGCGCGAGTCCCTCGTGAGCAGCAGTAGCAGTTAGCGCCCTGTGGCAAACCAGCGGCTGGTGCCGCTGGTTGCATGGCCAGGAACATTCTGCCCCTTGGTCTTGTGACCTTCCACGGATATGGATCTGTTTGTTCAAAGAAGAGGCAGACAAAAAATACCACTTCCCCATTTCCACCAATCGATGGCCATTATCAAATTAACATCCAATGAAGTATGTCAAATAATCCAAGTTCCCACCAATCAGAGAGCATGATTCTATGGAAAAACGATCTTTTTTCATGTTGGGCTCTTGGATTTTTTTCGAAGGATTAGAAAAAGTCCCACATTGCAACCACCCAACTGTGAGTGTGTGTCAGTCACTTCAGCCGTTACGCTAGCTGTACCCTCGCTCGCTCGCTTCGCCCTCCAGTTGTAGCTGCGAATCTATCAACTCCTCCCTCCCAATAGCGAACCTCAGCTCAGCTAGGGCTGGCCGGAGGATCCGTCCAGGAATTCGAGGTGCGTCGCTGTCGCGGTGAGCTGCCAGTGGTCGCGCAGGTGCTCCTCATTCCAGAACTTGGTCAGGTGGCGCTGGCCCGAGTCGCAGAGGATCGTGACGATGGTGTGGCCCGGACCGAGCTTGCGCGCCGCGCGCGCCGCCGCAACGCAGTTGAGTGCGCTCGAGCTACCCACGAAGAGCCCTTCCTCGCGCAATAGGAAGCGCGACATCTCGACGATCTCCTGGTCCGTCACGAGGAATGCGTCGTCGATCTTCGCGCACAGAAAGTTCTCGGTCAGACGGTCGATGCCCACGCCCTCGGCGATCGTGTCGTATCGATGGCGGCGCACTTTTGCTTCAGATTGCTGCGGTGTGTAGCAGACATTGCTGCGAACCTAGAGGAGAGGTCGGAGTAGCACACACATACACACACACACATATGGCTAGTTAGCAAAGTGCATCTAGACTACTTGTTGACCCTCTAATGCGATGATCGCTCAGCGCGTACCTTGTTGTACAAGCTCGAGCCTGGCGGGTCTGCGAGGAACACCTGGACGCTCGGATCCTGCTCCTTCAAGTACGCGGAAACTCCTGCGATCGTTCCGCCCGTTCCTGTTAGAGCACAGACACACGAGGTTAGAGAGAGTTTGCGATTCCCACCATGACGATCTCTCACCAAATCAGGACTACTCTAAGGCGCATCTGAGAAGAAGCCTGACGAAGCAATTGCATTTGCAAATTGTACCAGATGACATGACAAACGCGTCCAAGCTCCCGTTCGTCTGGTGCCAGATCTCTGGACCGGTCGTCGAGTAGTGGGTTTCAAAGTTCGCGGTGTTTTCGAACTGGTTGGCAAAGAATCCGCCTAGCAACAACAACAACACGACTGTCTTTAACGCATACACATGGATGATGGCCATACGGTGCAGCATCGAATACATGGGCAGCCAGCTCACCTTCAATCGCCTTGGCGCGGCGCTTGGCTTCGTTCACGTAGTGCTTGGCGTTCACAATCGATGCGGGCTTGACGAACTCGACGTGGGCGCCAAACTGTTCGAGCAGCTGGCTCTTCTCCTTCGCCTGATCGTCTGGCATCACGATGATGCAGTTGTATCCACGAGCTGTATGAATAGTCAGGCACATCACAGGACAATCGATACACCGAAACATGCGAGTGAGAACACCACACGATGTGCACGGAATCTGAAAGGATAAAGCACCAACCTCGGGCAACGAGTGACAAGCTGATGCCCGTGCTTCCGGACGTGCCCTCGACGATCGTGCCGCCCTCACGCAGCAAGCCCCGCCGCTCAGCGTCCTCGACGATGCCCTTGGCGACGCGGTCTTTCGAGCTTCCGCCAGGGTTGAGAAACTCGGCTTTCGCCTGCAATACACAGAACAGAGCTCACACAATCAGCAATCATGTAGTGACAGCAGTATGGGAGATCATTATATCACATAGCGCACCAGGATCGTGCACCCAGTGGCCTTCGACAAGCTCGTGAGCTCGAGCAGCGGCGTGTTGCCAATCAAGCCCGTGAACCCGTGCTTGTACGCAGGCTTGCGCTGCTTCCTGTGCGCTACGGCGGCGGTCGTGAGGTCGTGCAGCTTCCATAGCGAGAGCGTCGCCAGCGCGAGTGAAAAACCCCAGGACAGAAGCGACGCGCTCCAGTGCGCACTGCCCGCTACCACCGCCGTCGTCGTCATCGTCGTCGTCGGCCAGCTGAATGTATTGATGAATGGCAACTGATTGACAAGCAAAGCGAAAAAATGAACCACCTGGACACCACTGACTTTTAGCCAATCACACGCATTATTTCCATTTATGACATTATTTTCAGCCACTCAAAACTATTGAGCTGCTTGAAGCCATTCTATCCTCCTCCCTGTTCTCATGCTGTTTCGGAGAGACCCGCGAGAGCTCGCTGAAATGCTGGGCAGAGCGTTAGATCGAAATCCAACTCCAGCACTCGGCTGTCATGAGAGAGAGCATACGTAACAGCGTTAATCCCGATGGTACGAGCGTCAAGAGCCAAGCCATAGCAAACCACGTGCGTACCGTTGCATCTCTTGGAGGTCGAGAAGTAGTTGCATACGCATTTTGTCGGTGTCTGAGATCGAGGTTGCGATCACCAGAGTCGACGAAACATTGCGCTGCAGCTTTCGACTCTTTAGTGATTCCTCCAGCTCTTGCGCAGACTTGAGCAGCTCCGTCGAGAGCGAGCCGTAGAGCTCGCAGACGTCGTCCAGGATGTTCTGGAACAGCTGCTGGCGGTTCTTTCCTGTAAAGTGCACGCCCCATTTGCCCACAAATTCACCTAGTGGGCTAGAAAAGGAAACAAACGCACACAAACACGCATGAGTTGATAAGTATCGGTCAGCCAGCTACGTAGTGTTGGGTTCTTGCAAACCTGATAATGTTCGCCACGTAAGACGACGCCACGGTTGGAGGCGGCTTGTTTGTCATCTGGTACTGCCCCTTCACCGTCCTGTAGTCAAATTGATGCACTCGTTAGCCTCGTACTGCGACCTGTCCGTCTCGTAAAAAATAGGAGGTAAGTATTTCGCACCTCAGCGCTGGAAGAACTTTCTTGCACTCCTCCGCAACCATGATCGATGCCGCAGTCCAGCAGGAGGCTTCGATCTCTTCAAGCGACACCAATGACTACACTCACGCAGCAAACACAAGCAAGCAGAACCGTCAAGGTTAAATTGTCTGCAAGACCTTTGAGAGAATGTGCGCTCAGCTGAAACAACAAACCTCTCCAAAGTACTCAGTCACGAAATCGTCGCCGCTGCTGCCCTCCACAAATGGCTCCACGTGTTTAGACGCCACTGGGAACAACTCCTTGACAATCTATGGACAAGTCGTTCATCCAAGACATTAGTATCAAGCCGCGCCATTCACTTCCACTTCCCGAACTGTTCATCCCACTCACCTTGTCGCGGAGGATATGGAAATCGCTCCCAGCGCAGACCAAATCTTCATCGTTCTCAACAAAATAGAGCGGTAAAGCACTAAAGTCGACCTTTGTGCCGCTCCGAAGTTGCTCCACTGCGTCCGCAAGTGGGGCTTTCCAGACATCGAGGTAGAACAAGAGCAGCTGCAAGCACAGTTTGCTGAAACTCGGCACGAGCCGCTGGAGAAACACGTGCGCCGCCCAGCAGTCGCACATCGCTGTCCAGAGCGCTTTCGAGTTCTCAAACAGGAAATGCACACCACTCAGCGAAAGGTCCGGGTTCTGCTCTTCGCGTTTCACACCAAACGCTTTCTCAAGAGACGACGAGAGCTGAGAGAACCGCAATTGGAAGTACACGTCCATGTTCCACTTCTCCTTGAACTCTACGACGCTCTCGTGCGAGCGGAAGCGCATCTTCATGGTCTCGTTCACGCAGAAAGTCTTCTCCATGCTCTCAAGAAACTTCATGCTCTGTGTGTAGCTTCTATGGAATCGGTCGGGGTCGGCAGCTTGGAAGATGATGCTGTGCTTCGTCGCGAGTATGTCGTACAACGGTTTCCAGATCGCATTTCCGAGTATATCGACCGAGCATTTGCTCTCGCCCTGGCAGATCGGAAGCGCGAGGATGTCTTGAAACTTGTTCGCGATAAAGTCGAGAATCGAGTCGTAGATCTGCTGCAGCCCTTCGCAGGAGCCGCGCACGCGACCGTCGAGTTTGCCGCGCGTCACATTCTCCTCCGCGAATGGCAAAACCAGCAATCTGCCGATCATTTCCTCTGGGATGTTGCTCTTCTGCAAAAGCACGTACGACCGCAGCAAGTAGCTGAGCGTCGTGGCGCTGATCGTGTGGTCGCGGTTGTAGAACGTATCGGGGAAGATCTCCGTGGCGAACTCGGTCTCTAGGCGTCTCAGCAGTGTCTCTTCGATCACAGCAAGACGCTTCTCTTCTCTCTGTAGCAACCAACGGTCAAAGTGTTTAGCTCAGCAAACGTGTTTGTGCATAGATATACTCATATGTCTTCTTCTCTTACCTGGATGGTGGGGATGTCTACGCCTTCGTAGAATTCCAGCTCGAGCTGAACAAGGTTCTGAGTCGCGCGCTCCAGTCGTGCGCACGTCTCCGCGGCGCTGCTATCGCTCATAGTGAAGCGCTTGATCTCGTCAAAGTTGTCGAATCCGTCATCACCTTCCTCCCCGTCCTCCGAATCGCTGACTGGTCGCTGTTGTTGTTGGTCTCTGTTGCTATCATCTTCGCCATCGTCATCAGGGCTGGCAATTTCCAGCAGCTCTTCCAGCAGCAGCAGCTTCTCCGATATCCTTCACACGGTGAATGCACACGCGCAACACACAATACGTCAGTCACACGGATAGACCCTGTATTCGATAATCATTGGGTTGATACGTACCTGATGCTCAGCTGGAGATCCTTCTCGCTCTTGCGTAGATCCTCAGACGTCTTCAACTGCGAATGGATCTTGGACTGCAGCTGACTCTGTATTTTGCATACGCACATAACCAACGTCACGGGTGAGCACAATTGACAGCACGACGCAATACGCAGACAGACGCCTTACAATCGTGAGCTGCACGAGGTCGACGCGCTTCAAGATCGCAAGAATCGGCAGCCGCACCGACGAGACCGCTTCGTCCACGCCCTTCAGCTTGGACGACAGCTGCAGGAACTCGGCGTAGTCCTCGTTGATGATCGCGACTAGCTACATGCATACGGCGCAGTGGCGCAAGCGGGCACACATACACACACAGAGACAGAGAGAGCACAAGGTCGTCAGATACTCTGAATGCGCTTGCTTGCTGTGTGAAAATGAGACGCCACGGCGCGTGACGCCGCCTACTGTACCTGGTTCTCGAGCGAGGTCTGGAAGTCGCGCAGGTCCTGGTGGACCGTCTCCATCGGGTTGTGCGTGCGGCACTCCTCTAGGAACGCCGCCACGGAGAACTCGTCCGCCGCGAACGCGTCCACATCGAAGCAGTACTTGCCGTAGCCCATTGCACTTTGCTTGCTTTTTTTGATTTTGTGTGCGTGTACGTGATTGAAATGGGGATCAGTCTGTTAATTGTTGACTACCACTGAAATCGCGTGCGTTGACGGGAACAGGAGCATTTGTTGTCAAGCTACATCCGTTAATTGTTTGTTTTCAATTTCAACCAAAACGTGTGGCCCACGCTAAAATCATCCCAGTCGTGTGGCCCACACCTCACAACTTCAAGACAACCTTGGGACCACAAACAACACGCATTTGACTGACAACCGCAACGAACCAATTCCAAAAGCTACAAATCCAAACTCAAAGGACAATGAGCAAGCAGGACGGAGTTGCATATGCCGAGCCAAAAGCCAATGTTTAAGCGTCCAGTTTTCAAAACACACACACACCGAGAAAGTACGTCACAAACTCACGACTCTCGCGCGGCCTGCTGCGCCTGGATCATCTCCTGGATGAACATGTCCGAGAGCACGATCTTGTCCTGCGCGCAGTTCTGAAGCTGCTGCAGGTACTGCACGGCGTCGGCCGAGCTCGCGGTCGCGGCGTAGTTCTCGAACCGCTGGTGCTCTTCCAGCTCCGAGCGAGCGTACTGCAGCAGTCGGTCGATGTATCGCCGGTGCGCCACCGAAGCCTTCATGAGCACAATGCTCAGCGCCGAAGGCTCGTCGCTGTGATCCGTCGAGTCGAGCAGTGGCGGCGCAGCTGGCATTGGCGACTCTGCTTCCAAGCTCACGTCGTTGAGTTCTTCGTTCAGAGCGCGCATGACGAGCTCGTCACTCGGACTGTCCTGCACGCCAAAGCTCTCGCCCAGCACACTCGCGCCGAGGCTTTCCTGCTGCTCCAGTAATTTCGCGCCAGAGATCGTCAGGAAGATCTGGTGCGGACGCGCAAATACACCGTGCTTTGGTTTGCATCGGAAGTAGTACTTGCCCTTCGCGCTGCCGTCGTTCTTCCCGTAGGGCTCATCCAGCTCGACACCGACCCAGACGCCCTTCGTGCCGTCGATCTCACCGATGAACCGAACAAACCCAAAGAGCTCTTTGTCTGGAATGCACACGCGGTCGCCCACGTCAAAATTGAATCCCGAGATAGTCGGCTCGATCGTAGGCGGTCCGTTGTCATCCACACTGCCGGATATGGAGCCGCTTGCTCTGCTCACGGAAGTATCGGTCGCCATGATCGACTCGAGCCGCTTCTGCACCTTGTAGTCGACCATCGTCATGAGCAGCGCCGCGCGCTTGGGGAATTTCTGCTGGAAGAGGATGAAGAACTCGTGCGATTGGCTGCGGCAGGACGATGACGCGTCGTACAAAGCGTTCTTGAGCCCCTTTTCCAGCTGCTGCACATCGTTCTTGTCGAGCATGGCGCTCCAGTTCATGAGCGTGAGCTTGAGCGCCGTGATGCACGACAGGCGGATAAGCTTGTTCTTGCTCTCGAGCAGCGTGTCAACAAAGTACCGCAGCGTCGGGCCTTTCACCACCGTGTTCGCGATCAGTGCCTCAACGCACTCGTTGCAGTAGTTACCGCACACTTTGTTACCGCCGCCGCGTACTTCCACGAGCGTCGGGAGGATCTCGCGCAGGAACGGCACCATCGCGTCGCGTGTGGCTTTCGAGATCGCGAGCAGCAAGCCGCACACCTCTTTCACGATCTGCGAGCGCAGATCCAGCACCACGGTTCGCAGTGGCTTGAGGATCTTCCACACCTCGGATGTGACCGCCGAGACGTCGTCGAGCGTCTCGAACGCGCGCTGGATCGCGCCGAGCGCCGCCATGCGCTCCTGCCAGTTCTCACCGTTCTTCGCGATGCGCTCCATCTCGCGCGTGATCACCGCCATCAGCGCATCCTGTACCGTCATGCGTGTATCCATCCCAAGCAGAGAGCACAACAAAGCAAGCCATTGTAAGCCATCAATGAATCAATGAATCAGTTTAACAGGGAAAAAGTATCCTCACGCCGCCATTGGCGCTACTAGGAGGACGCGATAGCGAGAGATGGCAGAAAAGAGAGAGAGAGCTCGCACCTTGTTCATCTTGCTGCGAGGGTGTCAAGTCAGCGAATAGGCGGCAACGTGGCGATGCAAGCAGAGAGAGCGAGAGAGCGAGACAGAGAAGCTCGCGCGCGCTCTGGGCATGAAGCGAGCGCTCTCACTCTTTTCTCACAACAGGGCACAACGCGGGACGACAGTCGACAGGCTGAACCAAATTCAAACAGGCTTGGAATATAACTGAAATCATGTTTATGCTCGTATCAGGCGGAGCAAGAATTCAACCACGTTTGAAAAATAGCTGGCAATCACGTTTTTGTTCGTATCAAAGTTTCTCGAGCCTGATTCTGAGCCCAAGTTGAATGAACGTTTGGCACGGACGTGCTTCTAATACAGCATGTCCAAGTCAAAAGCTGTGCGTTAAACCCCTGAGAGCGTATCCTATTGGGCGTTGAGCTCAACGGAAGAGAAGAAGAAGAAAAGGAAGAAGAGCGGCAACAGCTTCGCCTGCCTGCCTGCCGCCTGCAATCTATTGTCTGACTGTCATGGCGTCGCCCGCGCGCCAGACGCAGCCGATGCCGCAGCGTCACCAGCGGCTCGACCTGGACCCGTCGCGGTGCGTGCGCGTCGTTGGTATTGCGAGTAGACTGTGAAGCTGATGGTTTGCGTGATTGTGTATCTATCTTCTCCAGGCTGACGACGTTCCCGATGCCTGGGTTCATGGAGTCCTCGACGTTCCAGGTGCGCTACGAATGCACACAGCGGCGCATATGATTATGCTATGCAGTACTGACGCTGCTGCGCGTCTCATGCTTGTGGTCTTTGTAGAAGGAGCTCCAGCCCCCCATGAGCGAGAGGCCAAGCAGCCACATGGGTCAGTTTGTTTGTGTCCACCAAACGAATGGATATAGTGGGATCGCATTAATCATCTGCTGATAATTAATCGTGTGGCATTGCTCTATCTCTCTCGCTCTCTTTGTTGTCATTGTACAGAGCCTGCCGCGCGCAACCTCCCTGCACCGCCGCATTCGGCCGGGAACCAGCAGTACTGGATGCCCGACCATCTTTGCAAAGTGCGTCCTTTCTCGATGTCTCTTCTCGATGCGATCTCTTGAAGCCCACAACATCGTTGGTTCGTACTTATCTAGTGGTGGTGATTATGTATACGTTCACCCAGGTCTGCTACGACTGCGGTGTGGCGTTCTCATTCTTTCGCAGGCGCCACCACTGCCGCCTGTGCGGCCAGATCTTCTGCTTCGAGTGCAGCGACCAGTTCATCGACGGCGCTGCTCACGGCCACACAGGACAGATCCGCATCTGCAAGTTCTGCGCGCGCTTCGTCGAAGAAGAGACCGAGCGGAAGCGGATTCTGGGGAACGCGCAGCGCCGCACCTCGCTCAGCCGCGGAAGTAGTCTCGGACTCGCAATGGGTGGAGGGCAGACGGACCATCGCAGCCTCAACGAAGACACGGTCTCGCCGCTGCTCTGCGTCCCTGCTGCTGCTGGAAACGGTGGTGGTCTTAATGGTACCACACTAGCTTCGTTGGCGTCGATGGACTCGATCGAATCGAGTTTCGCGACAAACAACTCGTTCCTGGACTCGCCGCCATCTCCAGACGCTGTGGAAATGGATGACCGTCGCCAGTTCAGAGCCCCGCCGCAGCTCTTCACGATCCAGTCGTCTGAGTCGATGGGAGTGGACGATCTCGACGGCAAGTTGACGCAAAACTCGTTTCGACCTCGCGTGCAGCCGCACTTGCCGCGCCGCCGACGAGCCAGCGCCGAGCTGCTCGGTGCGATCGAAAGCGGCGGGCTCCTTGATAGCGAACTCAAGCAACTGAAGCTTGAACGGGCTGGAACGGGCCAGTGGGGGAGCAAGGACGACACTGCAACTTCTGCAACTTCATCACCAGTATCACGCGTCTCGTTTTCAGCAGAGCCACCGGTGTCATACCGTCTCAAGGCCGACGTGCAGACCCAGCGAGAAATTGGACTGGGGAAGCATATGGTAAGATGTTAGCTTGGGGTGCTGGTGTGCTTGTCTCTAGAATTCATACACGCTGATGATGTATTGTTGTTGTTGATGCCACAGCAAGAGGCGCATGACCAGATCCGTAGTGGCATCACGCAGGTCGTCCAGGCAGCGTCAAAGGATCTGCAACAGCAACACAAGCAAATAGAAGGAGCAGGCGAAGATAGCGGCATCGATCTCAAGCGGTTGGCAGCATCGTTGGAGGACATCGCGTTCGTTGTCGCAGGCCACTTACTCTTCAGCATGAGCTTCCGCGCAGAGAACGGCTTCAACTACGCGAGTCTCGTGAAAGTGAAGAGCATTGCGACCGCCGACACGGTGCAGAAGAACGTCTCGAAGGAGAGCAAGTTCCACTTCAAGTGGATCGCTGGCACGCTCTGTCGCAAGCACCTGAGCCACAAGCAGATGGCGCGGCAGATCTCGAACCCGCGGATCCTGCTCTTTGCGTGCGGCATCAGCTACGACCGGTCAGCTGGTGCGGGGCGCCTCAACTCGCTCGACACGCTGCTGGAGCAGGAGAAGAGCTACATGAGCATCCTCGTGGACAAGATCACCGCGCTCGAGCCGGACGTGATCTTTGTAGAGCGTACGGTGTCTCGCCACGCGCAAGAGCTGCTCCGAGCACGCCGTGTCGGCATTGTGCTTAACGTCAAGTTTGAGATCCTCGAGCGCATCAGCCGGCACACGGGGGCAGCGCTGTTGACGTCTGTCGATCACGTCGATAAATCGAAATCCGAAGAAGTCGTGGGCACGTGTCGGTCGTTCCTGGTCAAGACGATGCCGACAGTTCCAGACGATGACGAACACCACGTAGAAAAGCCTGGAGCAGGGGGAGCGAGTGCAGGTATGACTGGGGCTGGGATGGAAAACGGAATGGTGGCAGCGGCGTTTCCGTCACCTGCTGGTCATACTCGCTCGAAAACAGAGACGTACCTGTACTTGGACGGTTGTGATCCGCTGAATGGCTGCACGGTGCTACTCACGGGGCCGTCGAAAGCCAAACTCCGCATCTTGAAAACCCTGACGAGATCCGTGTTGTCGATGACGTACCGCCTGCTTCTCGAAGCGCACGTCCTCTCGGATCTGGATTTGAACTGCAACGCGTTCACAACTGGAGGTGGCGCATTGCAAAAGCAGACGGGGCATTCGATAGGGGAGAGCACGACGTGGTACACAACTTGCACGCTTCGCGTTCGCGAGCAGTCGAGTACGAAAGTCAAGTACCACCTGTGCGCTGGATCCAAGTACTTTGGGATCCAGGCGTACTCGAACGAGGACGTCTCGTTCGGGAACTTCTTGAGCCAAGAGATGAACGCGCTGATGATGAAGTGTCAGGTATGCCTGTGTTTTTGACTGGAACTCCATGTTCGTGTCCACTATGACAACAACACTAACACTGTCGAGTATCTTTCTTTCTCTTCGCAGAGCCCAAAGTGCAACTATCCAATGGCGGACCACGTTCAAACATTTAGCTGCCGCACCGGCACAATCACGATTTCATACGAAGACCTTCCGTTTGAGAGCCGACTGCCGATTTCAAAGTCGCTCAATCAAAATGGAGACCAAGAAGACACAGAATTGTCGCCGAGCGAGAACGCGAACCGACCAGCACTCATGACAAAGCTGCTCGGGAGAGAGATCAACGTGATGGCAATGCTGACTGGCATCTACGACCCACCTCCACAGCTAGAAGGCTTGGGGAATAACGGTACAACGGCAGCCGAACGCGAGAACTACCCTGCGATCGTGTTCTGGCGCTGGTGTCGTGAGTGCAACGGCATGGTGACGCCATTCATTCCGCTGGAAAAGTACATCTACAAGTACTCGTTCGCTCGATTCCTGGAGATCATGTTTATGGAGGAAGAGGAGCAGCAGTCGAGCAGTAAATCAGCAAAGACCGATCCCATCCTCCCACCAGCGTCAGATGGCTCGTGCTCGCACTCTTCAACCAGGTCTCACGTGTTGTTCTTCAACGTGGGCGACTGGGTCGCGCGCTTTGATTTTGCGACCAAGATCCCGCTTCGCCTTGACGTCAACGACCAGCGAAAGAGACGCGGGTTTAGTTTCGATGAGAGCATCGCGATCAAGAGCGATGATCAACTTGCAGTGAAGCAAGTGGTACTGAAGCGGCTGCTCGACATGAAGCAGCTGTTGGACTCGCTAATCAAGCTGTTCACGGAGAAAGTGCAGGGCATCAAGCAGGCAGTCGAGGCTTTTGAGAAGTGCGACGACGGTCTGCAAGCCCAGATCGTGCTCGAAGTGGTCTGTCTCAAGAAGCTCATCCAGTGCGACCAGCTCGTGTTTCTACACCGGATTGAGAAACTCGAGGCGAATGCGGCGAACAGCCTCGCCAAATGTGACACCGCGCAGCGGTCGCTGTACCTGCTGGCATGCCGATGGATCGACCGCATGCTCAAGCTCCGCAAACTGATCAAGAAGAATCTGTCTAAAGAGGCGACCGCAGCGATGGCGAGCAGCTCGTTCACGCTCGCGGGCTTCTCATTCAGCACGCCGACCGCTTTGTCTCCGATCGCGTCTCCGCGGAATCGCGACGATGGAGAGTACTCGTCGCTGGCGCCGAGCGCGATCTCGAGAGGAGACTCGTCGGATTTCTACTGGGATGGCAAAGAGCGCTCGAAGCGCGGCTCCAGCGACGCGATGAGCATCAACGGGTCGGATCTTTCGCCCGAGAGCTCGATCGTGTCGTCTGCCGCATCATCCTTCACGAACTATGAGAGCGGGAGGAAGACGCCGTCGGGTCAGTCGTACGAGCGTTCGAGTCTGAGAAACGGCGACCAAAAAGACGTAAGTGGAGTGTGGTGATATGCTTGTGCTGTTTGTCTTGATCTCTTGAACTCTGAAAGGGTATAATGCTCCTCTCTGTATGCATGGCCTGTGTGATTTGTGCAGCAACCTTCTCAATCGAGCTGGCGGACTGCGCTGTGGGATCTGTACAGAGTGCTTGGCCGGAACTCTCCTGGCAGCGATTTCCACGTGGATCTCCCTGAAGCGCTCCTCGCTGGCCACCCAAGCCTGCCGTACCGATCAGGAGACCACGTCGTGCTCGTGAACAACTCGGAGCCGATCACCTGCGTGGCGTATGCGCTCTCGTCAGATCTGTACGACGAGCAGATCGATTCGTGGAAACTGTTTGTGCACAAGGAAGTGGCAGCGTCGGTCGCTCCAAGCTTGAACCAGCAGCGCTCAGCGACATCTCCCTTGCAAACCAACTGGTCTCGCACAGCGCTTGAAACGTCACTGAACACCCCTTTCAAATACTCGATCAGCGAAAGACCGCTGCACGCCTCGCTGCTTTCGAACGGGAACTCGTCGAGCGCTCAGAACTCGCCGTGGGAGTTCTCGACCATCGCCTATTTCCCTCTTCAGGCGAGTCACCTGTGTGTTGTTGTTGTCGTTGCTTCACTCGTGCCACTGAGCTTTCTTACTCACAGCCTGTACTTTTTCCTGTAGTTCGAGGTGCTTCGAGAGCTGTTTTACGGCTCGCTCGACAATTTCCTCTTTTCCGTTGCCCACGTGCAGAATTGGGACGCCAACGGCGGCAAATCGGGAGCGTCGTTCTATCGAACGCTCGACGATCGCTTTGTGATCAAGCATATCTCGTCGACCGAGCTGCAGGTTTGTTGAGTGTTATATCTCTGCGTCTGGTGATGCCAACTTGCAAAGTCAGCTGCTAACTCGTGTTCCTTGCGCCTGTGCTGCTTGGTCATGCATAATATGCACGCAGAGTTTCCTGGAGGTGCTGCCAGGCTACTTCAAGTACATGTCCAAGGTGTACTTTGAGGGTGCCGAGAGTGTGATTTCCAAGACAGTCGGGTTGTACCAAACCATGATCACAAAGAAAGAGACGGGTCAGAAGACGGTTCACTACATCTCCGTCATGGAGAACGTGTTCGCGCACAAGCAGATCGTCCGCACCTACGACCTGAAAGGAAGCTCGCGAAACCGATACATCAAGCAGTCCGATGAGAAGAAGAAAGACCACTTCTCGTGTGTGCTCTTGGACGGGAACTTGCTCGAGTACTCGCAAGGTCACCCGCTGGGTGTGCTCACAGAGGGCCACAGGCACATCGTGAAAGCCGTGAAAAACGACGCCGAGTTTCTCAACTCGATCAACATTGTCGACTATTCGATGGTTGTGGGGCTCGGCGAGCAGGAGAATGCTGCAAACACGGAGATGACGGTCGGGATCATTGACTACTATCGCCAGTTCGACTTGATCAAGCGCGTGGAGAGTGTCAGCAAGTCTGTCGGCATGATCGCTGGGCAGTCCTCACCGACGATCATTGAGCCTGGGCTGTACGGGAAGCGTTTCCAGGATGCCATCAGCCGCTACTTCATGCCAGTGAGCCCCGTCTCGTCGAACTCAAACGAAGCCGGGGAGCTGAGTTCTCGGAGCGAAGTCAGCTAGTTAGTGCGCTTTTTGATCCAATTTTCGGCGTTCCTGGGACGCCAACACCCTGGATGTAGATGATCTGCGTGCATATCGGAGGTACCTCATGATCCCGTGCTCTGTCTGTGTTCAGGATTGTTGTTTGCCTTTCCACTAGACTCCGCAGATGCGCTTGATCGAATATAAACTGGCGTCAAAGCCAGCGTTAGTGCCTCGATGTGCGCTGGAGTTGACGTGATCGGCAGGACGCATCGGCAGCGCGTGTATTGCACTGCATGACGCGCACATTTCTTTCGGAAGTGTGTCTGACCAATGCTCACGCCGCGCAGCCCATCGATGACTGGAAACTTGAGTTGCTCTTGGTCGTGGATGTTCACATTTAGCCTCTTTTGCTTCGAAACTCGCTTGCTTTCCTCCACGACGCGGAGCAAACTCCCTGATTCGTGAGCTGCACTGCTTATAAAGAGCATGTGTCGCCTTGGCGGTGGGGTCACGGTGATAAGGAAGCCTGCTGGAGTCTTCTTCTTGAGCTCTTTCGTAGCCATAGGAATGGAGTGGACGAGAGCAAGTCGATCTGTCATGGCTTCCACTAGCCGTGCAGTGTCGTCCACCGCAAGAGGCAGCTCTGCTGTGTTTGCGTCTTTGCCGAGCGTGCTCAATTCGCGGAGGTTGATCGATTGAATGCAATCTGTCAGTGGCACTGTAACCTCATTTTGTCGACCCCTGCTGTCGTTTCCGTTGCCGGTCTTGTCTTTCACAGCTGCGCAATTCATGAAAGTCTCAGCAGTGGTGCGGTTGATAAAGCTGACACTGACGATCGCCAACTTCACCCCTTGGAAGACGCATTCTTCCCCAACAAATGTCTCGGCGTATGCCCAGTTCAGGTGACAGAGCAGTCTGAGAGTGCTTTCATGTGACATAAAGCCCGGAAATGTGACGCAGTCTTCGAAGTCGAACCCGCTGAACCGAAAAGAGAGCCCACACTGTCCAAGAGAAGCAAAGGCAAGTAAAACGTACACATGAGAGGAAATCCTGCACAATAGAAAGCAATTCCCTTCCAGGCAGCGCGCTCGTACCTTCTCGATTGAGAGCATAATTCGCCGTCCGCTAATCTCAAGTCCGCGCTGAAACACTTTCTCAACCATGTAAAAAGTGCAATTTCCATCTCGAAATGCGAGTGCGCGCTTCCTTCCACGATACCCGCGAAAGACTCGCTGGATATGAGTTGCGTCGATGTGCCAGCGTCTGAGGTGATTGCGATATGCGTATCCTTTGAAGATGCGCTGGATCGAAACTACGCTCTTTCGACGACACTCACGAACAATGAAGTTTGCTTGAAGTTGCCCAAGCATGTGATCAACTTGCCGCTGCTGGATGCTTTGTATAAGCTTTTCACGTCGAAACTGGGATCGGAACTGGAAGCCTCGGAATACTCGCTGGATGTCAACCGTTGCGTACGAGAGCAAAACAGATTCGCGAAGCTGCTGGTGAACTTTCAATAGAGATGGGAGGACCACAATGTAGGGGAGCGATGCTGCTTGTGGCGTCAGGCGTGGTAGTGAGGTTTCAAGCTCTTGTAGTTTATGTCCACGTTCACTCCCTGGAGCAGCAGCTGCTGCTGGGTTGATGAAAACCAGGCTCTTCAAGAGTGACTTTGCGTGATCTCTTGAAATCGTGAGTTTGGAGCGTTTCTCGGACGATCCAGACAACTTGGTTGCTCGCACATTCAACCCTCTGAATTCGGTCTGGTACAGCTGAATGAACTCGATGTTCTTCACACGTAGAGGGGCAGCTGCGCTGTCACCCGCTGGAGTCTCCTTTGCGACGTTTCGCGTTATCTTTTGGCGCATGGAAATCTTCTGACTGTTGTTTCGCCAGCTTGCTAAGCTTTGAAGGCTCCGGCTTGGTGTGACTTTGACTTCCTTGTCTGCTAAGTCGTTCGAGCTGGGTTTTTCCACCGTGACTGTTTTACCATGTCCACTTAGAAACGCGCTCACTTCGTCATCGGACAGATAGATCGCATTGACTCGATAAGCGTTCTCTGGGTCCGCAGGGTAAATTGCAGTGTACTGATTCATCTTCGCCACCACGAAGCGGATCTGCTCCCCACACTTTGCGACTGGGAGGACTTTTACCGGCACGTTCGTTTGCCGACTATTGAAGATCGAGCAAAATCGATGGTAATTGAACAGCAATCGATCGAGCGTTTGCGCTCGATGGAGATACCCGGGGATGGTGTAATCTGGAGGGAACAGCGAGAGTGCTTTTGCGTAATGTGATTCAGCGCGCGTGATGTTCTCGGAGCACTGGCAGAACACAGCCAAGTCGAGGTAGACAGCGACATCGTTTGGTCGCAGCTGTAAAGCCGGTAAGAGGTACTGGTTTTCGTACTGTGACACAAAGTCAATGGATACAGATACATTAGCCAGAGTCCCATTCAATCACAGCAATTACTTTCAATGCTTCTTACCGTCGTGAGCTCGTCGTCGGAGAGATGCAGCACACCAAGCGCTCGATTCAGAAACGCCATTGCGATCCCGATATCTTCACAGAGCACTTGCAGCAGCACTGCATAGAAGAAGCTGAATCTTGCGGACGACGGGAACAACTTCATCCCATCCAGACACAGAGCCTTCGCTCCGTTAAAGTCGTGCAAGCCAACACATCTTGCCATAAAGCAGTCAAAGAGCGAGTCCTCTGTGCAGCTGTCGATATCACAACCCTCGCACCGTGGGTTGTTTCGGTGGACCGCGATGATCTTCACTAAGTTCCTCATATACCGTTGCTGCTCAAAGCGAATCGCTTTCGCGAGCTGACGACCTCTCCATCCACGGACACATCGCTGAACAACCGTCGCGGCTTTACATCGACGATCACACAGTAGAGCCGCAACCACACGCCAAAATCGGTGACCACGAACATGCCGCTGGAAAAGGATCACTCGATGGGTAAGCAAGCGCGCATGGCTGTTGCGCAAATCCTCTCGACACTTGCAGCCTCGATACCACTTTTGAATCTGCACCGCTTTCGCGTTCTTCTTGTGCTGTACTCGTCGAAACACGCGCTGACAGACCACGAGCCAGCGGAACGCGAACTGCACATACCGAGCCGCTCGCTGCTGCTTGGGCCGTCGAACGCTGCGAGACGCGTTCGTGCTGCTCCCCCACGGAAGGTTTTCTGGATCTGTGTCACAGCGAAAGTCGCCTCGTAGCCGTACTTGCGCTGGAAATATACGAGCTCGTGCGTGTGTTGCTACTGTAGTGTCTCGGACGCCCACGATTGCCTCAGCGAAGAGTGGTACAGCATCAAAATTCGCTCGTCCATCGGCGACAGCGAATGCGTTGACCGAGAGTTACTGCTACCACCTCCACATGACGACGGCGCGGATCTTTTCTTCTTGCGTTGCTGGGCACGCCACACACGCACCGCTGGTTCGTTGTGCTGCTGATGCATTGACGAAGAGAGCAACGCCTGTCTCTGGTTTGAGACCAGCACTCTCCGCTCTTGCTCTCCCGCCTGCTCTTTCTTTCTCTGCTGATTGTGCTGCACGTTCGCGTCTGGCAGCGCGGGCAACCGCGTCGGCGCTGTCGCTGCGTCATTGGTGGTGTCCGCACGTCGCTCGCCCTCGTGGCGCCTACTCGCCGCGGCTGCAGTCGCCGCCTGCAGGTTCTTCTGCGTGTGCGAGGGGAGCGCGAACGTCATCTGCGCTTTTGTGTGTCTGGGTGTGCGGGATGCGAGTCCACACTCGTATGTTGAAGTGCAGCGAAAGTGCCAGATGCACGTCGTTTCGTGCTACCTTTTCTGGTGTGTCCACACGATGCGAATACGCCTATATTAGTGGTGATAATAGAGGGTAAAAACCCATTTACCTGCTGCTACTTCCTCTGTCCCAAAATGTTTGGCACTTTTCGAATCCGAAAGCAAAATCTCTTCACAAAGCAACATTTTTAGCATTCTGATCACATATTTGAATTGCTTTCGTCAAATCTTATTTTTACAAATTTTCCGTTGCAGATTTGAGTGATTTTTGGCGTCAAACCGTTCACCAAACACATCGATTGGTTGATATTCGTCGCCAGAGAAGCCCGATGCGCGGTGCACACCATTTGACAACGCCACACCAGCACGATGACTGAGCTCGTCGACGACATGGAGAACCTGAAGCTCACCACACAGTACCGGAAGCTAAGCGCAGAAGAGAAGGCGTCGATGATCATGGAG
>JAASFU010000452.1:0-22672 GCA_023333955.1 Globisporangium paroecandrum | reverse complement strand
GCCGCAGCAGGACGCGATGCGATAGAGATTCGTCGTGATACAGAGCTGATCCACTTGCTCTTCGAGTACCAACGAGATCTGATCGACGTGGAGAGTGTTCGAGTGCATGCGGAAGGGGACGAAGCGATGCGGCGCTGGCTGCGTGAGGTAGGAGAGTAGAATCTCAATTGAGATGACGACTGAAGTACTTTGAAAGGGGGAAGACTCTACGTGAATCAGCTGAGCTACGTAATGCCTTGAAGTGCATGGGGCTGGGGGAAACCTGGCTAGTGGATGTGAATGGGGACAAAGGTGGTGGTAACGAGGATGACGGGCATAGCAGCATTCTCGAACAAACCAAACACCAACACCAGGATTTGTTGGCCAACGTCTTGGCTTTCGTGTTGCTCCCATGTGTTAAAGTAACTGCTAGTACAGTCCTTGCTTGTAAGCATACCCTGATCAAACTACCAACAACTGCCTGCATACACGTGGGTCTGGAGCTGGAGGAAATCGTGCAGGAGAATCGCCAGCTCCGCCTGAGCTTGGCAGTATGGAGTAGTTGCAGGACTTTGCTGCTGCTGTTGGTGGGTGTCAGGATGATCCTCGTTGGTGTTCGTTGTGGGCCTGTTTTCGCTGGTGGCCGCACTGGGGGTGTCGTTGCTGTCGACGGTACTGGCATCGCTGGTAGGTGTACCTGCTGCTGGGTACTGCGACCTCGCCAGGTGGATGAAGTAGTTGAGACTGTTTGTGAGCACGATCTTCCGGAAAACAGCCAATTGGCTCAAAACTGCGGTGGCCATGAGCGGCGGCTGAGTCCAGCACCTTTTCGCGTACAACTCCACGTCCGCGCAGTACGCGCACGGAGTCGCAATCTTACCTTGAGAATGGTTATCTTGTTCGCTTTCGTTGGGGAACGACTCGTGTTGCTTGCGACTCGCACAGTACTGAATCACCTTGAGCAGCTTGCGGCACTCTTCGAACGGCCGCGTCAGCACGTACCTCTTGGTGGAGCTCTTGCCCGGATGGAAGATGCCCTGCGCTTGAGCCTCCTTGCGCGGTTTGAGCGTCACCTCGATCTGCACGACTGTCCCAACACCCTTGACCTCTTCTTTCGAGCGCACGAACACGTCCTTCACGCGACCCAGCCGCTGCAGACAGTCAGCAGCGTCTTCGAAGAGGCGCTCTTGCGGTGGTTCCTGCACGACCGCGACGAAGTCCAAGCCAAAGCCCAGACGCCTCAGCAGGGAATCACGGTCGTCCTCGGGGCTGGTGCTGAGCTTCAGTTTGTGCGCGAGCGTGTGGAAGAAGCGCGAGAGTGTCTTCTCTTTCTTCTGCTCCTCGGGCTCTTGCAGACGGGCAGGGCACGACATGCGCTCAGCATGGACGTCAGCTGGGGCACTAGATGTCTGCATGAGGAGGCTGCAGTGAG
Source organism: Globisporangium paroecandrum (assembly GCA_023333955.1). Classification (NCBI taxonomy): domain Eukaryota; phylum Oomycota; class Peronosporomycetes; order Pythiales; family Pythiaceae; genus Globisporangium; species Globisporangium paroecandrum. Next base: position 21,261 of record JAASFU010000452.1, on the reverse strand, counting down.
CGGAAGGTGGCGAAATCCAGATTGGCGAGGCGGACGGACCTCTGTTCATTATTATTATTGTTATTGCTGGGGAGAATGGCAAAAACCACACCCACTTTGGAAAAAATGTACCTATTATAACGAAAAACAGCTTTGTGATTGGTTAAAATGAATAGAAATGGGTTGATAGCCATCTTTGTTGATGTAGCGCGAAGGCCAAAAACGCAACAGACCAGCCGCTCCCAAGAAGTCGTGAATGAGCAAGTGCGCGCGCGACGCGACGCGATTCGAGTGGAGTGGAGTGGACTCTAATGATTACGAGAATCACCAGCTCGGCATCCGTTGGCTTGATGCGATTGAGAAATTGGAGGTCTTGCTTAGCTATCACCTCCGAAGCCCTCTGTGGCTGGCCTCTCCCAAGAGAGCCTCATCTCTCACCAGTTTCATCACTTTTGGCGGCCACACTTCGACGCAGAAGCAGTGCATACCATCGCATCATTTAGGACGAAAAGTGTGGTCGCCAGCTCGATCATCCGTCAGGATGATCTACAGTACCTCGCGAGGAGAAAGCTGCTCATGCTCATGAAGGTGTGGAAACCGAATGCACTGCTCGGATTGCGCTCACTCCGTGCTCAACGGACGCGCACGGGGCGAGCAACGAACAGTTGAGGTATCATTCCGGTTTTGTTGGCGCTCTTCGACGCAGACCTAGTGCGCAGACACACTCTCGAAAGCAGCTTAATTGTATCGCCGTGACGTTCCACCTCGCACACAAACCACCCTGGGTGGCGTACGGTTTGAGTTCGTCAAGTACCGATGGTGTAAAAGGAAAGGTCTTTTTCGACAAGGAGCCCCACGAAGGTATTGAGCAAAAGCACAACAAGGTCCCCCGGCACTTCGCCTGGTACTTCGCAGATACGCTCAAGGAGTTTGCAGCGAGCGCCACGAACGCCAGTGACGTAGAGAAAGAGCAGTACGACTCCAACACATGGGGGCTTCTTGACTTGAGTAGCGGCGTCTACATTGGGTGCTGAATGAGTCTGTTGCTGCGTTATATTGAGCTCAGCCTGATCCTCACGGACCCGCGCGTGTTCATTCCGATCGTTCAGTTTGGTAGACCGCAGCGGGGTCCTGGGTCACGGAAGTCCTCTGTGAATTCTACGACGACGGTCATCCCGCAGTGACTGGCGAAAACTATCAACTATCTGCTCATGTCCAACGACCGCAGAGTTTGAGACCGCCGATGTAATGCAGATCATCCGTAACCACTGCAGTTTGCTCTTTCGGTGCATGCATGCACAGGGTCCGCGGCGAGAACAAGTTCCTCGATTTAGAGGTCGTCACTAGAATGACCTCGAGACCATGAGAACGAATAGAAGGAGTTTAAGATCTTCTGCTGGTAGCTATCAAACGGACTGGTGAGCGTCCGGGGTGCTTTTATTTCTCGACGTCTCTTGGTAGTGTGTTTTTACAAAGTCTGGAGGTCAAGCGGAGTACGCTGATGGAATGGCTTCACAAGAATATGAATTTCTGGTTCAAAGTGGGTTCACAAATGCTCCAGAAAAAGGAGAACCTGTCCCACCGGTCGATCTGGGACACGGTCAGGTCCAGCATCAGCATCTGGTTTACTCTATCCAATGATAATATGTCACAACTAAAACTATTGTGATCATAGATCTCTGCTCTTTCCTGCCCTTATTCATTTATACTGTCTTTAAAACGCTATATCATTCGCGTGGACTTTCTCCCATATCAACTCGATGAGCCCTCACTGTCCATTCGACATGGGTGCCTTTTTGATTATCAGCCAATCGCATCTCCAAAACGTCTTATTTTCATCCAATAAACGACCACTTTCTCACCCCAAAAAATTTCTTATCGCAACGAGTCGATCAGTCCACACATGTCAGTTAGGCAATTAGGCGTCTGACACAAAACCCCCAGACCCAAGCGTCATCATCCATCGAACGAACGAGCGTCTCGACGTCCATATTTCGCCACATTGCCCTCGTGATCTCATCGCCTCTCCCCTCTCGCTCGCTCACTCTTTTATTGCTCTGTGTGTGTGAGCATCTCTCGCTCGCTCTCTCGGAGTGCCCATGGGGGCGATGGCTCTCGGCAGCATGAGCGACGACGACCCCAGCAGTCGCCCGCCAACCGCCGCCGGCTCAACTACCAGTAATGGCCATCACGACTACGCTCGAACAGGGAGCAATGGCAGCGCGACGTCGTCGACGCCTAGCACTGCGCCGACGCGCCGCTCGTCGTCGCGCCTGACATCCGACATGATCTCGTTCACGACCGTCGAGGTGCCGGTCTCGGACGCCGCGCTCTACGACCTGGCGTGTGGCGGTGGCGGCAGCGACAGCGGCAACGGCACGTTTCTCATGCGTCCGCAGTATTTCAACCAGAGCCATCCGCACCACCACCACCTACCAGTCGCAGCGTACAAGATTGAACCGGCCGCGGGGACAGGGGTTACTGCCGCTGCCATCAACAGGCTCATGTCGCGTCCCGGTCCATCAACAGGCTCAGGTGGCAGTAACAGCAGACGCCCTTCGTCGCGCTCGCGCAACGGAGGCAGCTTCTCCACGATGCGCACTGTCGCAGGCACCGACCGCAAGTACTCGTCGCTGTCGTCCAACCCGAGCTTCGCGACCATGAGCGGCGTGCTGTTGAATGGCGCGAATGGTGCGTCCGCGCCGTCGTTCGGCACGCTCACTGGCAACAGCGGCACTGGCGGCGTGGTGCTGGACGCGACCCAGCGCGCCGCGACCGTCTGGTCCATCTTCATGCAGAACGTGCTGCGCAACTCGAACAACTCGAGCGCGATCGCGCTCAGCGGCTGTGACCGCCACGGCCACGAAACTAAGTACACGTGGATGCAGTACTACGAGCACGTGCACGCGATCGCGCGTGTGCTCTCGCACTTCCAGTTCGCGCAGGGTGAAGGTGCCGTCATCTGTGCGAAAAGCTCGCCCGAAGTGCACTTCCTCAACCTCGCAGTTGTCGCACTCGGTGGCGTCGTGGCGCACGTTCGCCCGTCGTGGTCGGCCGAGGAGCTCATGGATCACGTCTTTGTGGACTGCAACGCGAGCATTTTGATCATCGACGAGCTCCAGGAGAACTTCGTGGAGGCACTGCGCCGCTCGAAGAACACCAAGTTCCGCGCCGTGATCGTGCTCCGCGAAGAGCCCATGGATCTGCTGGCCGCGCTCGACACGCCCGTGATGATCATCGATATGGACGACCTCGCGAGCATGGCGAACAGTGTCGAGGACGTGGTGATCGAGCTCGCGGTGAACGACCGCGTGACCGCGCACTCGTGCTGTCTCATGGCGTTCGCGTACGACGAGCAGGGCCATGTGCGCGGCATCAGCTTGTCGCAGGACAATGTTATGTTTACGGCGTCGACGATCGCAGGCGCGTTCGGTCCACTTTCCAGCACTGATCGCCTCGTTGGCTACATCCCGCTCTACCATGTCGCTGCGCAGGTGCTGGAGATCTACATGCCCATGGTGTGCGGCCTTTCGGTCGTCTGCGCGCCGTCGTACAATGAGCCGCTCATGAAAGTGATCACCGGCAAGAAGCCGACGATTTTCTTTGCGACGCCCGACACGTGGACCCACTTTAGCGTGCAGGTGTACAAGGCGAAGAGCGAAGTGAACACGATCCTATACCGCTGGGCGAAGACGCGCGCGACCAACAACTCGAAGAAGCTGCTCTTTGGCCAGGATGCACACCGCAGTCTTGGGTACATGCTCGCGAAGAAGCTCGTGCTGAACAACATCAAGAAGCGGATCGGACTCGAGAGCTGCCATTCGTGTTACTCGGTGCTCGCGCCGCTGGACTTTGAGCTCGAGAAGCTCTTCAAGACGATCGACATCCCTATTTATCAAGTGTTTGGGTGTGCTGAGACCACGGGCTTTGCTTCGATCAACTACCCACACGCGTGGGAGTTTGGGAGCTCGGGGCGTGCGCTAAAAGGGACGATGATCACGTGTGACGAGGTCACGCAGGAGGTGCTTCTGCGCGGCAGGAACGTCTTTTCAGGGTACGTGCAGAGAGGTCCGGAGAACGCGCCGCTCTTGCCGCCGGACCGATGGTTTCGCTTCCGCCAACGAGGGTTCCTGACTCCGAACGGATTCCTGAAGATCAGTGACCCGCAGGAGTTTGTCGTGCTCTCCACGGGCGACTGGATCCCCGTCAGGCCCTACGAAAAAGCGCTCGCCAAGAGTGAGCCAGAGCTGGACCGCGTCGTGCTCATCGGTGAAGGGCGTTCGTTCTTGAGCGTGTTGCTGTTTATGAAAACAACGACTAACCCGGCGGCGTTGAGGAACCTCAAGCCAGGGAGCGTCGCTCTTGGCGACGATGCGCTCCGTGTGGGCAAAATGATCGGCAGCACGGCGTTGACGGTCGCCGAGGCGATCAAGTGCCAGGCGTGGGCCGTGCACTTTGACAAGACACTCGAGGCACTTCCGGAGAAGTGCCGCCTGTCGGGCTTCCACGTGCGCAAGTGGATCCTCATGGCGGACGCGTTCACGGTCGAGTCGGGCGAGATCGATCCGGACACTGGCGCGGTGAACCGCAAGGTGGTCGACGGCAAGTATCAGTCGCTGCTCGACTCGCTGTACACGTAGGTTACAATAGTTTTGATTTCTTGTTGTTCTCAATTTTGCTGCTGCCCAACCAAGTAGGAGACACACGACGGCCAATCAACCTGTCGTCTGTATATTACCAGTACAATACCACAATACCTTTGTTATTCAAGCTCGTTGTCTTGCAGTATTCCCACGCCCACACGGCGCATGGCATTCACAAACGTCTTCTATCAGTTCTGTCGAATGCGGATGCCCTGCTCCTGGCGCCGCCCTCCGCCGGCCGCGTACTTGGACGCCCCACTTGCAGCGGGCGTCTGGTCCGCGTGCTCCAGGCCAAAGCTGCCGATGTCCTGGAAGCGCGTGCCGCACACTTCCTCGAGGCGCGCCATCGGGAAGCTCTCGATCACGTCGGTGTCCATGTCGTCGTACACTTCGGTCAGCACGGACGCCTTGAGCTCCTTCACGAGCGCAAAGTGCCAGCTGTGAAACACCTCCTCCGACACGCCCAGTCTATATATTAAATGAAATCAACAAACAACACAGGTCAGCAATAGTCCTGAACCATTCAAAGTACAAGGCGAATATACAAGGCAACACACCTTTTTCGGATCCGCTCTTTCACCTGGCGCACGGTCTCTCGCAGGCGAAAGTGCACGACAAACGGCACGCCGTGCGTGTGGATGTACACGTGCGTGTTCGACTGGAAGTTGAAGTGGACCACGCCCATACGCACCACTTCGTTTGCCTCGTCCTCATCACCGTCGTCAGCATTCTCAGTCACGTCCATCGCAGCCCCATCTTCCTCTTCTTCTGCTGGAGCCTTCTCTACAAAGAGCGCGTGCTCTGTGCTTGACGAGTACCCCGACGACGACGACAACCAGAACTTCTCCAGCGGCGTGCCCTCGCTCAGCACACTCTGGATCATCGTGCCACCGTGCGAGACTTCACAAACGCGCAGCTCTGTTGCCGACAGCACTTCGAACGACTGCCGGATCTGCACAACCAAGTCTTTCACAGTCGCATCTGGGAGTACGAGGTACTCCACGCGGCGCGCCATCCGTGGAGTCACCGGATCCACGAAAGCCATGTCGGCATCATAAATACTAAAATACACCGCCACCTGCTTCTTCGCCTCGATCTCTGTGATCGGATTCGCCAGCACCTCGTAGTACATGATGTTCGTGCGTTCCATGTACTCCGTCAGCAACTCGTCGAGCGTCACGCGGTCGTTGCCGGCGTACTTGGAGTGGCGCAGCGGACTCTTCTTCGGCAGATTGTTCAGCGGCGAGTGCTGGTACAGTCGCAAGAACAGCCTCCTGTCACCAACGAACCCAAGATGCTCCGCCACAGCGTCGATGATCTCGTCGTATGTATTGCTGTACAAGAGCACGAGTGAGAACGAGTCTTCATCCGGGACGCGGTACCGATGAAACATAACTTCGACGCGATCCAGCAAGTACTGGAAGTACAACGGCACGTCCGGGTACTTCTCCACTTTAGCTGCAGCGGATGGGTTAGACTCATTTTCGTCGCCGTCGTCGTCACTGCTGCTCTTGGCTATTTCTTTGCATGGCTCATCCTCCTCGGCGTACTGGTAGCAGATGATGTCGCCGTGTTGGATCTCGGCGATCTCCAGCGAAGTGTCCATCTCGATCTCCGACACGGACAGCGGCATGACCTCTTCGTACAAAACCAACTGCGTTGTGAACGGGATCTTCAGTGCTTCATGCAGATATTTCGCTAGCTCAGCCCCCGTTCTGCGCGCATCAATCACGATGTTGCCCATGTACTCCAAGCGATCCCCGAGTTTCTTGGTCACGTCGTAAAACTTAATGAAAAGCAGGATCTCGTGTGGATTCAGTAGTGGAGCTGCTGGACTTGCAACAACAGCTCCCACGACGCCTGCTAACTCGTCGTCATCGTCATCTTCGACCATTTCCTCTGTATCTGGCTTCACTCCGTCTTCACTTGCAGGGGGGTCCTCAGGAGGAGTGAACTCGCTCAGAAAGTGTCGGTGGATAACGCTCTTCCTCTTCAGCTTGCTGCTCCTCGGTGCACTACTCGCTTCAAGACCTTGGTCGACAACCTGCTCGCTCACAATCTGCAAAAACAATTTCACTGGCGTCTTCGGGGACGAGTCGTCATCAATCAGCTTCTCCACGCAATCGACCAGGTCGGCATCCACAAGCGAGTCCGGGCGATGGGTTCGATTCTCGCGGGTGATGACCTTCCACAGTCGCTGTCGACTCACTGGCACGCCGGTTTTCTTGTAGATCCGCTGGTACAACTGGCGAATTGAAGCAGCGCGCTTGATGCGTATTCTCAAGCAGACATTGTTGCCGAACGACGAGAAATCGATCGTCTTGGTGATCTTCTTGAGCTTCGACACGCTCGTGTCGGTCGCAATGCGAATCGTCATGTAGAGATGCTCGGTCTGCTGCATCTTCTTGCGTCGCGCACTCGCTTTCTCTTCGTCGAGGAATCGCTGAACGAGCGGCTCGGGGATCGTCAGCTCAGTGTCTTCAGCATCCAAGTTGGTTGGGTCTTCAGAAGCACTCTTGGTATCAATCTTACTCTCAGCATCGGCGTTAATCTCTTCAATGCTTCGAATGTCGTTATCACCATCGCGGACGTACACGAGCATGTACGCGCTGGAGAAACTACGCCCCAGTGGCAGCATCAGGCTGTTTGAACCGCTTGCTACAGGCAGATCTTGCGCACCATTGCTTCGATTGTAGTCGTACACATCGTCGGTGCGGTCGTCATCAGGGATCACATCGGTAGATCGAAAGTCGACGTTCCCATTATTGGAGGACTTCTCAGGCGAACACAGCATTGACGAATAGAGCGGCGTTGTCGGTCTCGAGTCGATTCCAGAGGAGGACGCTGATCCGTAGTTGCCTTCAATTGCAGTCTGCTCGTCGACAACGGAGATCTGATCATCGTCGAACCTGTACCAGTTGCTGCTCTTCCCGATATCCTTGCCCGGCCGAATAAATACGTAGTAGTGACCTCCGTGCACATCCCCACTGTGCACGAGGACACTGTGAAGGTGGTAGACGTGCGATCTCTGTGTTGATTTGCTTGGCTCTTTCGCTTGTTCGTCGGCTCCTTCCTGTGTTGCGTCATCGTTGTCATTCGCGATGAAATCGTCAAGCACCAAAGTCTTCGGGTACTCAAAGCGATCATGGATTTTCACCATCCCGTCGCGCATGGGGTCGTACTCAAAGCGCTTAAGCTGGATGTTCAGCACCGGAGGCAGTTGCAAGAAGCGAATACCCTTTTTCGCGTCCTGCTTGCCGTGGCCTTCTGCCTCATACTGGTTGTCGCCCTGCAACATCTCGATCTCGACATACTTCCGGAACGACTCATAAATATCCTTGCAGCCCTTTACATCCAACTGCAGATCGTAGAAGCACTCGTCTCGGAAGGACCGGAAATCCACGTTCACGCACTGAACAAACGACCGCACTTTGCCCTCAAAGAGTCTCTTGATCGCGCTGTCGACCTTGGTGTTCTTCATTTTCTCCTCGAGGCGATCACAGAGAATACGGTACAGTTCCTGCACGTCGTGCTGCATGAACGAGTCGATCTGGCTCCAGCCGAACGACCGCGTCAGCTCTTTCGTGCTCACCGCCTTATTCTTCGTCTGCAAACGGTAAAACACGCGTTGTAGCGCCAGTGAGACCGAGTCGTTCGTGTCCTCTTTCTCGGACGGTGTCTCGTACACCACGTGTCGAAACGCGCGAAGATGGAAGAGCGTCTGGAGGAGTGAGTTCAGGTAGCATGTCGCACCTTGGTTTTTCAGCCCAACCATGCCTGTTTCTGCTTTCGAGTCGTACGACAGGTACTGCGAAGTGAGCGTGTCGTCATTGCCAGCACCGCCGCCGATGTTAGACAACGATGGGCTTGTCGGAGGGTAAATCGCCGTGTTCGAGCCGTCGGAAGCCACGCCTTCGTCTTCATCGCCGTCTACATCACCCTCGACTGAATGCAAGCTCAGCTCAATCTCCACGTTCCCCTCGGCCGTGAGAAACTGGTTCTCGGGGTTCAGCAGCTCTTTCCGCGCGAAGAACTTGCTCATGCCAAACTCATGACTCTGGGGCGAGAACTTGTGGACACCCGAGATCTGGCTCCGATGCTGAGCCAGGTCGCCGCTTTGACTCAAGAGCGTAATCTCAACTTTCACGGACCGGGTCGACACTGTCACGATTTCGCCATCATCAAGCAGCAAGCTGCTGTCGCCATTCGCCTCTGCATCACCCTCCTGTTGCTGCTGTTGTTCGTCATCGACCACCATTTCGACAAAGATGCTGACGACTTCGTCGTCCATGAAGTGACCGTGCGGGTACCAGAGCACGCGCCACTCTTTCCCCAGCGCATCTTTCTGCGTGGCCGTCTGGATGCGTCCGTGATCGGTCACAAGTGGGAAGAGGTGGTGGAAAGTCACCGTTGGACACGCTGGGGTACGAGGAATGGTGATAGGACCTGCTGCTATTGCCGTCGCATTGCTGATGCCTGCGTGGTACATTTTCGCACTGCCAGAGGGGTCAAGCTTCATGCTCGGACCACTGCGCGTAGCAGGACTCCGGGACAAAATGCTCGCATGCGACACTGACGGTGGGGTCTGCGGGATCTCAATGTCGTCCTCCAGAGCGGTCTCTTCCTCTTCTTCTTCCTCCAATTCGGTCTCTTCCTCCTCCTCCTCCTCTTCGTCTTCGTCTTCGTCTGCTCCTTCCTGTTGCTTGCCATCGCCACCTGCATCCTGTTTGGTTACTACTGTCTGTTCACTATCGATTGCCGTCATCATCTGCTTCTCTTCCTGCTCTTCGCTGCTCTGGCCCATGGGTTCGTCTTGGGTCGACGCTACCGTCGTCATCGAAACGTCGGCGATCTCGGCATCTTCCATGTCGACGGTCTCCTGCGACCACGAGCTCACCACTACAGGTGCCGCATCAACGCTCTGTGCTTTGCTGTCCACTATCGTGCTGCTGCTACTGCTGCTGCTGCTTTTGACGTCGCTATCGTTGTCGATGTGGATCTTCTTGCGCTGCGCGGTCTCGTTCTCTGCTGCTGTTGCTTCCGATGACGCGGGCGGACTGCGTCGCTTCTCCACCATGCTTCTCACACTCTCGTTCTTCCTGCTTTTACGAAAACGCCCACGCGTACTCTACACACGCGCGCCTGTACCTGCTGTTGCTGGACCGTGCTGCTCCTGCTCCTGCTGCTGCTGCTATTGCTGTGGTCTGTCGTGGTTCGTGCTGTTGCTGCTGCCTGTCGCGACGGCCCTTCCCTTGACGTGTTGCCTGCCTGAAGAATGCAAGTGATGGCTTGTTGTTCCGTTGGCGCCAAACAAAACCAAAGCGGTTTCTTTGGCCAAGAGCTGATTCTACCGAGAACTACAATAAGCGCTTTCAAGTAGCAATGCCAAAACAGAAAAGTGCTTCTGGCGAGATTTTTGTGGGTGGAGATTGTTTCGCGGTCTTTTTCAACCTGTCACGAGAAATACCGGTACAAAATACCGGTATATGCAAGAAAAGTCCTGGAGCCACATTGTGATCATGCACAATCAATGTTGCTCATGGAGCCTGCATGTACAGCAGATCCACGAGGTGTCAACACCGGTGGTATGTATACGTGTGCATTGTACTGCGCTACTGTACTCACTGCAGCTACATACCCAATTATTGGAACCTGCGCATGTGTGGTCACACAACGATAGCTTCACATCATCGAAATACCAGCGTAATACCGGTTTCGGAATGAAGGTGTGCGACATGCGCTCCACTCGTTTGGATCAATTTCGATTTCCAACAGTGGCCATTCCAGTACCAGTACTCGCACGGCACTGCCTCGGCATCTTGCACTTATGCACACACACGAATTCACACATGCACATGCCATTCAAGGACGACCAAGCGTATTTGGCTCGGCAGGCTTCGTTATCGAATGCTCGTACTTACTGTGTGGCTTGCAACTCAACGATTGTTGGACTATTTCTATCCAATCATACCTCTTTACGATTGGATTTTGGATCAATCAATTGCGGCGTTTCGGTATTGGCACACGCTTGCTTCTGTAGAAACATTTTCACAAACATTCCCATTTGACTTGGCATTGCGGTGGTGGAGTGGAGTGAAGAGTAAAAATACCACCGCACACTTGTCAGTCGCCAATGCTTTTCTGCTACTTATCATTTGCTCTGCTCCTGCCTAGTGTCTTGCGGCTCGCACGCTTCTGTCTTGCTGCGTGTCTTGCTTCTTAGAAGACTATAAAAAGAAAACGAGCCATTTGAGCATTTGCCTGGGGTGGACTGACTGATGGTTCAGAGAAGACGTAATATTTGGGCTTCCCTGCACTTTCTTTGTATAAATCGCATTTTCCTTCGCTCTGCGTGAAGGTGATGCTTCTGCTTTTACAAGGTGCAACTGTGTTGGCGCACGAAAAAGAAAGTCAGACCAGCGACTTGCCGTTTGTATGGACAGCACAATCTTGCTTGTAGCAGCGAATATGTATCAACGCGAACCATAGAGCTGCTGTTTCTTGGCGGGTGTAAATGGCTGGGTCTGCACGACAAGCACAAATGGAAAGTGACCGCGATGGCAGCCAAAAAAGCTGCTGTGTGCTGCGTTGAGCACATACATTTCCGTAAACTACTGAAACCCCCCTTTGCAACCCCACCACCACACACACACACACTCCGCGTGCGGTGTAAAAAGACACGAATCACTTTCTCACCGCAGTTTTTTGCACCTCATTCATGATAAAGCGACATAAATGCATCATGTTTTGAAAAAGAATGCCTGAATTTTGCTATTATTTATCAAAACAAGACAAACAAATTGTGTCGCCCAAGCACACGGTTTTTCTAAAATACGTTGCGTCGCGAGCGGGGTTGGACTGAGGGTGGGCAGAAACAGCAGCATCGTATCGGAAAGTCTCCATTTTTCAGCAAGAAGCAAAAAGCAAAAAGCAGGAAGCGCAGACGAGAGAACATCGCGATTTCTTCCACAGCACAGGTGCAGACGCAGGACGCGGCAAGGCAGGCAGTTCTCTCACTCTTATTCACAGGACGCACAGGCACGCATGGACTGGGACCCGCAGAGCACCGACACGCAGGGCTACATCTGCCCTCCCTGCCCCGTGTTCCACCCGACGCTCAAGCAATTCAAGAACCCGCTGAAATATATTTCCAGGTAAATTACGCCACCATGCATCACGACTACGAGAGTGAAGAGCATGACGGGCTCCATGGCTTCATGGCTGTCTGTGTGTGGGCACATATATCCATGTGTGTGTCTGCCTGTGTATGTATGTCTATATGCATGTGTGTGTATCTGCGACGTGGTGTGGTGAGCTGGTGAGCTGGTGTATTGGGAGCTGCACGCGCTCACTGACTCAACTGTGCAAGTGGGGTGTGGTACCTTACTGTGTCAGCAGCCCCCTGTGGTCGTCTTCACATGCAACGTCGCAGCTCTACGTGCACATGTGTCTCTACATGCCGCACTACACACAGTTGGGTTGAAACAGCTTGGACTGACAGGGTCTATCTATCTTTGTTTCCTTCCGCAGCATTCGGCACATTGGAGAGCAGGCGGGTATCTGCAAGATTGTGCCGCCTGCGGGCTGGCGACCGCCGTTCGCGATCAATGAGAAGACGTTCCGCTTCCGCACGCGAGTGCAGCAGCTGAACTGCATCGAGGGTCACTCGCGTGCCGAGGGCAACTTTGTCGAGGCGCTGCGTATGTTCCTCTACCGCAACGGCACGCCCATGAAGGAGATGCCGCGCGTCCATGGACAGCTCGTGAACCTGCGCCTGCTGTACAAGACCGTCGTGGAGTGCGGCGGGTACGGCCAGGTGTGCGCAGCGAGGCTCTGGCCGCAAGTCGTGCGCCGCGTGGGGCGAACGCGGTCTGCTGACCACCCAGACGACGCGATCTGCGAGGCGTACCAGAGCCACTACGAGGCGAACTTATTAACCTACGAGCAGCACGACGCGGAAGCGAAAGCAAAAGCTAGCGCCAACACCTTTCAGACCCCAGACGTGAGCAGTCGGACAGGACGAGAGAGTGCGACGACTGCTGGTGTGACAACGACGAACACCACGACGCCACACTCAAAGTCGCGGAGCAACATGAAGACACAGGGTGATGGGGAGCACTCAGCAACAGGCCATAGCAGCGACGAGACTCAAGGTAACACTGATGGTACTGATGAGGATGGCTTCCCCAGCAGTAAACGTGTTAAGCGGACTTTGTTTTCTGAAGGAGGACACACCAGTAGCGAAGAGAACGACACGATGTTTGGCGGGGACATCGCCATGAAAGCTGAAGTATCGAGTCCAAAGGAACAGAAAGCGAAACTGCGCGTGAAGAAAGAGGACCAGAGCTTTGACGAACTGAGTGAAGACCCCGCGTCGCCGTCATCGACGACCACAATGATCCCTGACAACCTAGAGCCATCCGCACTGAAACCCGATCCTGCGCGCAAATATCGACTAGACGCTCCTGAGATCTACCCAGGACAGAAATTCTACCACTTCTTTCCCGAGTGCGGCGCTGCACTCGCCCAGGTGAAGCGCGTGTTTGGCGGCAAGAAGCCTCATGTCGCTATCCAGTATTTGAAAGACGGCAGTCGTGACAACATCGACCTGGCGACCATGCAAATCATCATCGCCAACGGCTGGGATCGGTAAGTGTTATCTGCGTTGACACTGGATGCTCTGCATGTTTGTACTCACAAATTTCGTGGTTGATCTGTAAACTGTGTGAGTAGGGAGGCTGCGGAGCTGGCGTACAAGAGCGAGATCTGCCAGACGTGTCTTCGCGGAGACTGTTGGGAGAAAATGCTGCTGTGCGATAGCTGCAATGGCGGTCACCACTTGTTCTGTCTCGACCCGCCCCTCGGGGATGTACCTCCAGGAGACTGGTACTGCAGCGCGTGCGTGGAAGAATCGTATTCGACTGAGCACGAACTCAACCCAAAGTTTGGATTTGAAATGGGCAGCGAGTACAACGTGACGGCATATAAAGAGAAAGCGGACGCGTGGAAGCGAGAGTATTTCGGAGTCAAGAACGACGCGGAAGCAGAGCAATTGACCGATCTGGAGCTCGAGAAGGAATATTGGCGGTTGCTGAGTATCCCCGTGCACGAGAGGCGACTGGAGGTGGAGTACGGGAGTGACGTCGATACTGGGTCTGTTGGGAGTGGGTTTCCTCGGATAGACTCGTATCTCAAATGCCTCCGTCTCGTTTCCAAGCGACTGAAGAATGCGACTGCGAACGACAGATATGACTTTGCCCAGAAAGTGAGCAAGTTCTTCTCCCACGGGCTGCAAAATGCCATCCAATCCGGCGCGAGTCTTGAAGATTTGCTTCGAACGTACGCCAACGACGACTGGAACCTGAACAACTTGCCGAAGCTCCCAGGCTCGGTGCTGCAGCACCTCGATGAAGATATCAAAGGGGTCATGGTGCCGTGGATCTACATGGGCATGTGCTTTTCGACTTTTTGCTGGCACGTCGAAGACCACAACTTTTACAGCATGAGTTACAACCACTGTGGTGCGCCAAAGACGTGGTACGGAGTGCCGTGCAACAAAGCAGAGCATTTCGAAGAGACGATGAAGAAGCTGACGCCAGAGCTGTTTGGAAGCCAACCAGACTTGCACTTGCAACTAGTGACCATGTTTTCACCCGACACGTTGATCAAACATGGCGTTCCTGTGTACCGTGCAACCCATCGTCCGAACGAGTTCATGGTGACGTTCCCATCCGCGTATCATGGCGGCTTCAACAACGGGTTCAACTGCGCGGAGGCTGTGAATTTTGCAACAGTGGATTGGCTGCCGTGGGGTGCCAAGTCAGTTTTGAAGTACCGCAAGTTCAGCAAGCTGCCGGTGTTCTCGCACGAAGCGCTCGTATGCTCACTTGCGGAGACGCTGGTAGAGAGCAGCACGTTTGACTACGACTCAGCAACAAAGTTCCTATTCCCAGCGATGAAGCAGCTCTACGACGACTTTGTTGCGTTCGAAGCCCACGTTGCAGCGCACAATGTGACGACCCAGGAGTGGATGGCGGAGTACGAGGAGCGCCACCACAGCATTTCAGGAGGCGGGATGCCAGTGCGATCGAGCAAGAAACGGATGATGTCGACTGCTGATTGCGAGGACAAAGAGGACACGCCTGGGCAAGGTTCGACCGGTTTTATGAGGACGACGAAGATGAGCATGTCATCAAGCAGTCCGAAACTCAAGATGGGTATTACAACACGACCGACGAGAATGGTGCTCTGGGCGGGGCAATCTGGTAAAAATGAAGGTCTGCGCTGTGTCGCGTGCAAGCAGTACTGTTACCTGCAAGCGGTCGTGTGCACAAAGTGCCGTCACCAATCTGTTGTTGGGTGTATGGAGCATTACTCGTCGATGTGCGAGTGCGACAGCACGAAGCACTATGTGTACCTGCATCGCTACGACATCGCGCACATCGCGACGATCCTGGCGTCCATACAGACGCGTCTCAAGCAAGTTGAGGGCTGGAATAAGGTGTACATCGACGAATTCGCGCCAGTCATCGAAGAAATACAGGCCAGTGGTGCTAGAGCAAAGAGATTGAGCGTGCAGGATCTCAAGAAACTGCTTTCCGAAGGACTGCAGTGCGGTGGAGTCAGTCAGGAGCGACTCGATACGCTAGAATTCGCGATTGAGAATGCAGCCTCCTGGACTGAAAAAGCTGACCACTTCCTTCAAAACCAACGAGGAAATGACGACGAAGCTGTCAAGGTGCAAGCAGTGCTGGAATTGATCAAAGCCGCGGAGAAACTGGCAGCTCTGCCAGACAAGATTGAGCTGATCGAGCAGCTGTTGACAAATTGGCGTGAATGCCAACGAGCAGCTGGCTCGATCCTTCAGACTGTCGAAGTGATCCAGCAGAAGGAAGCAACGTCGTCGTTCAACATTCGTGATCCTTGCGACTCGGAGGGACTGTGGCTTGAAAGCAAGGAACACCAGACAACGATTCTGTCGATTGGGAAGCTGAGCGAGCAGATCGAGACCATGGGCTTGAGTCATCAAGACGGCATTGGCTCTCGCTTGCAGCACGCCCGACAGTATCTCGAGGTGCTCGTTTCCGCGAACGCTGTGATCACCGTTATCTCGAAGAGCATTGAGAGAAATCGCAACGATATACAAACTGGTGGCGACTACAAGCATCAACAGCCGGCGCAAGCCCCTGTGACCGAAACTGCCTGTCGCCTCGTGGTTACGAGTGCAGACAATTTGAATCTCAACGAGCAGGCTCGCATTTTCAAAGTAGAGATGCTGCGTTCATTTTTGAGCGTCACGGAAGCGGAATCTGTCGAACTACAGGCTGCGTTAGATGACCATTCCAAGAGCACCGAAGAGCTCGAGGTCATGCTGAATCGCCTCAAGAGCTTGCCTGTGGCGCCGGACCAGTTGGGTGAGCTCTCTGATCGCCTGACGAAGTGCAGATCGTGGGAAGGCAGAGCGAAGTTTATGATTGACTTGAGCGAGGCAGCGGGCATGAGACCGGCGCTGAAGGAAGTGGAAGCGTTTTACGACGAAGCCGACGCGTGGTTCGTTCCGACGACATCCCTTCTGCGACGTCAAATCCACGGACGCCTCCAGGACTGCCGGCGTTGGTACGCCGCTGTGCACAGTCTGTTCTTGAAGCCGACGGAAGCGGACGGTGGCTTGCCAATCTTCCTCCAAGCTGCAATTAAAAAGTTCCACTCGTTGTATAACCGCGAGGATCATCCGCACTCGCGACTACACTGTGTGTGTCAACAAGTGCTGTCGGACACGCCGAACACGATCAACTGTCAGCGATGCGGCTCGTTCTTTCATATCCAGTGCGTGGATCAGTACCCGGTCGGTGGCAACAGAGCAGGGCTCACCAGAGCGTTCGTGTGCCCAGACTGCCAGCCGAAGAATCACCGACAAGGAGGACACCACCAGCTGCAACAGCAGCAACAGCTGAATGACTCGAATTTTCCAGGAAGCATCCACTTGCGGCCAACATTGGGCTCGCAGGGGGTGCCGCTGTTCTGCCACTGCCGTGGCGCTGAGGACTCGTCCATGATTTGCTGCGACTTCTGCGACGAGTGGTACCATTCGGTGTGCATCGCTATGCCATTCGAAGTCATGAACCACATTGAAGCGTTCCGTTGCCAGCGATGCGCGA
This sequence comes from Globisporangium paroecandrum, assembly GCA_023333955.1. NCBI lineage: Eukaryota > Oomycota > Peronosporomycetes > Pythiales > Pythiaceae > Globisporangium > Globisporangium paroecandrum. The sequence goes on along the minus strand of JAASFU010000452.1, from coordinate 4,481 downwards.
TCAAGCAGAATCTCTACTATTTGGACAAGAAGGCGCTGCGGAAAGACTTTCTGGGCCGCCGACCAGCGTTTGCTCGCGTCGAGACGTTCCTGACGCAGCTGCATTCGTCTCTCATCGCTTTGCCGCCTGGCGCGTCGGAGCTTCTCGAGTACATGCAGCTTGTACGGCAGCTCGAGCTCGCGGTCAAGTCGTACACCCAGAGCTTTGCGTCGGACTTTGCACCCGAGTCGCTCGCGCGCATGAACTACGAGGCAGAAGAAGCCAAGGTGATGGCGATCATGCACCGCGTGACAGATTTGGAGATTGGTTTGGACGCTGCGCAGGGAAGTTTAGGCGCGATCCACTGGTGTCTGCGTGCGTGTCGCATGGTGCTCGGGTGCGAAAGCGCGCCAAAGTACTCGCATTTGGTGGTGCTCTTAGAAGATATCAAACAGCCGAACTTCACGTTCCCTCGCGTCGAGTACTATCACATCCAGATGACGATCGAGGATCGCGTGCAGAAGGCGTCGCTGTGGCTGAAGCAGGCGAAGACGCTCGAAGTCGAGGAGTGGAACATTGAGAAAGGACGGCGGCTACTGCGCGAGTACCAGGAGCTGAGCCAGTTCCTCGAGCTGCCGGTCGCAGAAGTGAACCTTGTGCACCAGATCGTCGCGAACGGGGACGCCGACGAAGAAGAGTTTGTGAGCGACAAGAAGCGGCGACTCATATAAAGCGAGGATACTCACAAGGAGAACACACACACACAAACAACACTTTATACAGTAGGATTTGTAAAAGTAGGCGGAAAACATTTTGTTGTTGCTGATAAACGCGATACATTAGCAAAGAGATGTATCGTGAACCTCAACTGCTAGCACAAGTCGGATAGTTGGAGTCTGCGCTTTTTAAAGCTCTTCCTTGGCTTCCGTAGCGGTGCTCTTCTTGCTGCTGGTCTTGACGCGTCTCTTCTCCTTGACGTCATCCCAGAAAGTCTGCGGGAACTGGTCCACGACACGGTCGCGCATGTGCTTCTGCGTGAACGCGTGTGTGTCCTGGAACTCGTTCTGTCCGTGGTCTTCTTCTGTGAGCACGCGCGCACGCGTAGTCGTGGCGGCTGAGACGTCCGAAGGAGATGGCGAAGGCGAAGCCTCCGTCGTGGTCTCAAAAGTGACCTCTTCGGCCCCTACGCCCTGCTGTACCTCTACCTCGACACTCGCATCCAGATCCGTGAAGATCTGTGGGCACAGAAAGCAATACAGTGGATAAAGTCAATGCGGACAACGTGTTGCGTCTATCGTGAAGCAAAATGAATAGTGAGACCCTCACCTCCCAAGTTGGAAAATTGGAGACGATCTGTGGGCGTGACATGGAGAAAAAAACACATACACAAATGTGAGGCGCTCTCAAAAAGCCTGAGAACGCATCAAACATGAGGACGCAGGATATGGGCTACGTACATAGAAGTAGGTGTTGTAAATCGGGTCCTTGTAGTCACCGTGGGTCGGCACGTTGAACACGAACGGCTCATTCGACGCAAAAAACACAATGTTCGACGCGTCTTCGTCGTGGATGTTGTCCATTTCGCTGCAGCAACACAATAACAACCATATCCCCCAACGACATCATCAGAGCAAAATACCACAAGAACCATACACACTTCAGCACATTGCGTACCGGAAGCACTTGACGTGCTTGAACACGGACTGGAGCGTGCGGTAAATCGACTTGGGCACGACGGCGTGCGGGCCGTTGAAGAGCCCGACAAAGTTCACGACAAAGACGCTCGAGGGCCCGCGCAGCCAGTTGTCGCGCACGTTGCGCATCACTTCCTGCACGTAGAACGCCACGGGGTTCCAGCCCGTATACACGTCGATGATGAAGAGGTCATAGAACGGCGTCTCGGGCGTCTGCTTGAGGAACGCGAGGCCGTCCGTGACCACCGTCTTGCCGTTCACGCAGTCCTCGGGGTCGGCGTCCTCGCAGCGCTCGTATTGGAAGTAGTTGGTCGCCTGGCGCACCACCGCGTCGCTGATCTCCACCACGTCTAACAGATTCATTGGTCACAACATTTTTAAGCTATACGTACGTACAGATTAATAGAGCCCTAGCGTAAACGCACCGGTGGGGATACCCATGGCGCGCAGAAAGCTCGGCACCGTGCCGATGCCCAGGCCGATCTGCGCGGCTTTTTCAAACTTGCGGTCCATGTACACGGCCGACTGCATGATCGCGAAGCCCGGGTACGCGGCCTGCAGACGGATGTCCGGGTCGTCGAACTCGGCGCCGATGATCGTCTCGTCATAGACCATGAAGAGCACCTGGTTGCGGCGCACGACCACGACGTCCGAGTCGTCTTCGACGAGCCTGCACCACGCAGGACGATCACCATTTCATCAGGTATTGGGAGCACAAAGCACGAGGGAGAGAGCCAACGCGTGAGCTACAATACGAATTGAAGATATCAGGAGGCACGTACGAGCTGACGATCTCATAGTCCTTCTTCCCCGCGGCAGCAGCATTCATAGCAGCGCAGCTCAAGAGCGCGCAGAGCACGAGCGCCACCAGCGCTGTCGTCTTCCTCATCGTCATGAAGCTTGCTTGTCACTTTATGGATCTAGCGATTGACGATATTACTGATCTCTTATAATCTCAAGCAGTCTTTACGGTATCAACACAGTACTGTAATGACTGTCAAATATATGTTTGCACATTCTAGGATATAATAAATGATAGCATCCAATGTTCAATTTTATAAGCACAGTATTCTATTCCATGTTACATGCAAACAAGTTTGCCAGTCATCCTGTGGTGAAGTAGCACGTCGACACGGGGTTCCACTCGCTGTCGAACGTCGTCACGACTCGCTGCGTCTCGAACGCCAGCACCACCTTCTTATCTGTTTCCACAACGTTCTCCAGCGGGTCGAGCCCCCCGGGAAGCTCAATGCGCGGTGGAAACTCGTGCGTGATGAGCACGTCGCTGTCGGAGCTCAAATTCGCGACGTGACCGAACCAGTAGATCACCATGCCGGGGCCGTACCGATTCACATACCCTTGCAGCTGAACAATACAGTGTAATACCACAGTGATAGAGGGTGAGCAAGATTGCGGTCCGCATATATGTACTGAGAGTTGTCTGGTTACCTGGCCCGCGTTCTCGGTCTCGTGCGTGTGGCGGTCGCCAAACATGGCCTTGCTGTCGATCCAGTTGACGACGCGGAGCACGCCCTGCTGGTCGCGCACGCCAAACGGCAGCAGTAGCCGCACGTCGGGGGTCTTGGAGAGCCCTTTCTCGCGCAGCACGTCCTCGCTCTCGTACACGAGCTTCCGGTTGCGAAGCTTCTCGAGCAGGAGGTACTCGTACTCGACGCCCATGTTGTGGCGGATGCGATCTGCAAATGGCGAGCAGTACATGTCACGATCAATGCACTCCCTCACCTGCGAGTCACACAAGTAGATACACACATGCCAGGTTAGCAATATGGCAGCCCCAGAATAACACAGTATCCTCAAAAACGACAACCTACCTCTTGCAACAGCCGCCTGAACTCGAGCTCGCCAAGCCCGCGCCAGTTGGTCTCTTTCCCCACACTGCTCGTACTGCTACTGTCGTCTGTGAGAGCGTCTTTGAAGAAGTTGGAGATCGTGGTCTTGCTCCAGCCATATTTTGCCTCGAGCAGCACGCGCGCCATCATGCAGGGCGAGAAGTTCACGGACGTCGCGATCTGGTAGATCGACTCGCGCGGCTTCTTCTTGCCGCTGCCAGCAGTAGCAATAGCAGTGCCAGTTATACCATCGCCCGAAGCATCAGCACTGAGGTCACCGTGGCGCACGATGTACTTCTTGAGCGTTTTCTCCTGCCGATGCAGCCGCAGCGCGGCGCGGAACCTTCGGTGCTCAGCCTGGCGCTTGATCACCGCGAACGTCTCCTCCGACACGCTGAGCTGCACGGGCGGTGTGGCAGCAGCTCTAGCGCCCCCGCTGTTCCCATCTGCATGTGCAGTTGATGTTGTGGTCGGTGGCTGCAGCTGCCGTCTGGGGGCGGACGGATACGCCTTGAGCGAGCAGATCAGCGCGTATTCGTCCTCGTCCATTTTGTGTGCTCTTTTTGCTCTCAGATTGTGAGAAGTGAAGCCAAGTGTTACGAACAGAGCGTTTGTTCTTAACAGTTGCAGTTGTGATCGCCTTCTTCTTAAAATCAGGCAGCTTCCCCGATCACTAACTCAAACCAAGTCAGACGAAGAGCCTCACTCCATTGTATAAAGGCAGTCCCTCAATCGCTACAAAAAGCAAGTTAAAATGCTAATCAGTCAGTCATCACCTTGTTTTGATCGTGGGTATGGTTATTCACCTTGTTTTGTAAAAAAGCGACTCGAAAATGAGAACGAGTACAGACTATCTAACTCGACTATCCCCTTACAGAAACCCGAGCCATTTGCTGTTTGCGAGAATTCTCACCGATTCCGATAGTTAAACTATTGTGAATTCCCAGCAAAATTTTGG
>JAASFU010000451.1:0-22739 GCA_023333955.1 Globisporangium paroecandrum | reverse complement strand
GAGGCAGCTCGGGTCCCAGAGGAAGCCCGCCGAGTACGGCACGTCCGAGCTCGTGAAGAAAAGCGACTCCTTTGACGTGTCGCGCTTGCAGTAGCAGCGGCGTACGAGATGGATCGTCACGAGCGCGACAATGTACGCGATCGATGTGAGTCCGAGCGAAAGGAAGTCGTTATAGAGCCCAAACGCGTTCATCTTCCAGGTGTCGAGCGTCTCGGCGCGGATGTACATGAACGTCGCCGCGGGTTCCACTTCGTTCGTCTCGAGGATGCGCGAGTCCTGTAGTGAACTGCTGCGCAGCACGAACACGATCGCGATGCACGAGATGAACGGCAGCAGGAAGCCTTTGATGCCCGATACGCCCTTCGCGGGTGTCCAGCCACCCGACGTCTGCACGAACACAAACATGCGCGCGATGATTGCGATGATCCACACGTTGCGCATGCGCACAAACACGAGCTCGACCATGTCGCCAAAGCGGTTCGAGAAGAACTCGTCGAACGAGTGCATCTTGCCATCGTTGATCTGGTACAGAATCACGCCGTCGATCACGTGCGCCGCCGCGTACACGAACACGGGGATGAAGCTCCCGTAGACCACCACTTGGCTCGGGATCGCAAACAGAATGCGCAGCGCCACCTTGATGCGCCCCACAAAGTCCAGACTCGGCGCTTCTTTCGTCGTGCGCACAGCAGCGTAGCAAGCCACACTGAGACCCAGCAAGCGCACGATGTTGTAGATATGCGCGAAATAGCGCATGGTCTTGGTGATGTACCTCCACTCGATCGCGTCCGTGTACAGCACGCTGCCTTCGTAGCGCACATCGTGGAGCTCCAGCGTGTTGCACTCCGTGATCGTGTTTGTGGCGTTCGCTGGATCCACCACCTGCGCGCAGTCACGAACGCGGTACACCACGACGACGTTGTACAGCTTGTGCGCGAGCACGACCGCGCCTCCGAGCAGCGTGAGCGGGTCTGTCTCCGTCTCAATGATCGTCATGTCGAGCGTCTTGGTCGGGTGTAGTAGCTGGAGTGCGGCCGCTTTGTCCGAGATGTCGTCCCAGATCTTGCCGATCGCTGCACCGGGCGAACCATCTGGCGCCAAGCGACTGAAATCCGCCCAGGACTTTTCGCAAAAAAGGGGGCGGTCAAGGTCGTCCAGACAGATGTCCATCCCCGGGTTGCTCACGTTGAAGTCGTCAAAGACCGTTGCCCACGTGCTCATCCAGTACTTCTGGTCGAGAATGTAGTGCGAGAGGAAGTTACTCGCGCCGTCGATCCAGCGGGCTTTCGTGCGGATCGCGAAGCGCACGCGCTGCGGGAGCGTGCTCAGGTACTCGCGTGTGATCACAGTTGAGCCGTTCAGCGAGCTGTACTGTGCGCCGAGCGTGGACTGCGTGAGGTCGCTCATGGACTTGTACGATGTGGTGTTCCCGGCGTTGTCCACGATCGTCTCCACGAGGTTCTCGAGCATCTCAAACACGAGGTCGAGCGCAAGCACGTCGTCACAGGTTTCGTCGTAGTTGGCCATGCACTTTGGCCACGTCATCGAGTCCACGCGCTCAGCGAGGATCGAGCGAAGTCCGTACGAAGACGTCTCGAACTTGAACGAAGTCGTGGAGACCCCATTGCTGTCAGTCGGACTGGAAATCGTAGACTTTGTTGGGTTCGCCGCGTCGAACGTGCGCACTAGCGTCATGGTCGGTAGGATCGTCGGACCGTACATCGAGTACACGTTCGGTTCGATTTGCTTGTACGGCAACTCGTCGACGCTCGAGCCGGCGCGCGGGATGTCCGTGATCAGCAGGAAGTAGGCGATTAACGTGACGATCACTTGCACGAGCGACGGTCGCGGCGGCTCAAAGTGCTCTGTGTGGAGCGAGCGCAGCGCGGACGAAGTGGACGAACCCACGGGGGCGTGCTGCTTCGGCACTGTAGGCGAAGACGATGACGCAGCACCGGGTTGGAACCCGCCTCCGCGGTTCTGCTTCGGAGCTGCGAGATCCTCGCTCTCGCTCTCGATGTTGCCAGGACGCATCGTGCGCACCGGCGTCACAGCACCTGCCGCACCATTTCCTCCCGCAGCACCAGTAGCAGCAGCTTGCATCGTTTCTCTTCTTGTGTGCAGGACAGGAAATCGGAATGTGAGGATAGCCCATCGGCGGTTGTGCAAGCATCTCGCGGTGAGTTGGTCCGTTTTCCATACTCTCCCGGCTAACAATAGCGCCACGTCCGTCAGCGCCGACGGACTTGAAGGAGAAACCGGCGCGGATATGCCTTCCCATGCAGCTCACGCTCATTCTTGTATAGTCAGTCACATGATCAAGAGGGAAAATGAGAGATTGGTTGGTTGCGCACAATCTCATGTTGAATCCGTTTCAGCTCTTTCGTTCTTCTACACGTTCTTCTATTGATTGCAATCCGCAACAGTTTCATCGCATTCTCCTCTCTCTCTCTCTCTCTCTCTCTCTCACTTGGCGCGCTGGAGCAGCCATTCACCCTCGATCAGCACGGCTCGGCGGTCATCTAAAGCCACGCGGAAGCGAGCGCCTTGCTTTGGTAGGGCTGTCGAGAATAATAATAATAAACATTCGCAAGGCGTTAGGACATGGGATTCCCAATAATAAAAAGCAGCACTTTGAAATGAAGAGATCCTCACTGATGACTTTGTCAGCTGGCGTGCATATTTGCAGCACTTGCTGCTTCTCGGCGAAGACAATCCCAGAAGAGCCAATCGTGCACGGGTTTCGAGATCGGACCACTACAAGCACAAAGAGGAGATTAGTTCAGATCTCTCACCAAAGGCTTCCAACAGTTTAGGTTTTCAAACTTGCCTTCAACGGGACAGCCAGACAAATCCAGCGTCTTGAATTTCGACTGCGCGCGCGCATTTCGAGCGATCTCGTCCGCTGGGTCGTCGCTATAGAAGCAATCGAATACACCACATCAGTTCCATCTCCCCATTCCAGGCAATTCCAACCACTTGAGTGAAAACTAAACCAAAATCGCTACTCACGTGTCAGCGCCGATCACGTCTCGCGCGTACCGCCTCCAGATCGCACAGAGCTGCTCTGCGTCACTGAATTTCATCTTGCCCTTGACCAAGTGCAGCCCCAATTTGCGTCGTTGGCGCGCGCTCAGGAGCTTTGCAGACTGCGCCTGCGCGTAGTTGAGCGCGCTCTTCTTCGCGTCCGTGGTCTTGATCGGGTTGTCCAGCTGCAGCACTTTGTTCTTGAGCTTGTCGGACGCAGCGCCGGCGTTGCTGCCTTGATTCACCATTTCAAGGTAGCTCTTCAGCGTCGCGCTCAGCACGTACGGCTTGTTCAGCGTCTTCGCTTGCGGAAGCTGTTCCATTCACGCAACAGACGCGTAGATAGATAAATATGACGGTTGTTTTGCGCAGTGCAGGGACAACACAAAGTACTTCTAACTTACCAGTGAGCAGTTCTTCAAGCCAACGCGCAGGATGTCGACGTTGAGCTTCCCGTAGAGCGGGTCGGACGGCTGCTGCTGCTGCCTAGCGTTGTTGTCGCTTTTACCGGCACCATTCACTTTCTTGTCGCCGTTCTGGTTGCCGCCCTTCTCATGCTGTTGCTGGTTGCTTAACTTTTGGTTGCTGCTGCTGTCCCCATTCTGCTGCGCTTTGCCACCTTTCTTCTTGCGCTTCGTGTGCAGGTACGCCTGCTGGCTGTTGGCCTCAGCCTCCTTCGCTGCCGCCTGCGCCGTGTACTTGGACGCCGGCGCGTCCTTCTTCGCTGCGAAAGCTGCGTCCAGCGATGCCAGCAGGTCCACGCGCGGTCGCTTCTTGCCCGCTGCGTCTGTCATTTCGGTAGCAAGTGGAGTGTAGGTAGGCAGCTCGTTTCGCTTGGTGTCGTCGCTGCCACCAGCCGAAAGCACGACCTTTGGCTCGGGTGTTCTGTGTGAAGGGCACGGTTCTCACTTTCAAGCACCCTCCAACCCAAACACCCATATCACTTTTTACTGAAAATGTCTTTTTTTTTCCTTTTTCACAAAATTTGATTCCGGCAGCTCGAAAGGATCAGCAGCTGGGGGTGAGCCATTATTCAGCGAAAATTCAGTGGTTTTGTCACTTCACACATGCGACAATTGCGTCATGCACGGGTTGCATTCATCTTCAAGAATAACGGAATAGTTGGGCCGTTCAGACAGAATCCATCGTCACTAAAGAATCGGCCAGCTCCAGTCCACGCACGCACATCCAAGCAAGCACTCACTACATCTTCCTCGCGTCCTGTATCAGCATATTCACGCACAGCCCACGTGACGCAGCAGGAGACAGACAGCATGGCGTTCATCGACGACTGGTCGCTCACGTGCTGCAACGACCAGCAGTACCTCTCGATCTTCCTCATCGTCTGCTACGCGGTTCTCATTTTCAAACTGTACGCATCTGCCTGTCTATCTGCCACTCGTGATTCTTCTACCTTTGCTCTATCGAGCGTTCATATTGCTCACGCTTAGCGGTGTTGTGTGTATCTCTCTGCCAATGGGCTTTTCTAGTTGGCGCGTATCGATCCTCCACCCGTTCAAGATCCTGTAAGTTGTTCAGCGGCGTGCTGCTTCCCATCCTCCCTACGCTCATTGCACTGACCTTTCCGATCACTTTTCATTCTGTGCGACTTTTGTAGAACGGTGTTCCTGCACGAGCTCGGACATGCGACTGCAGCGTGGCTCACGTGCGGCAAGGTACCTACTGCCACCGCTGTTAGCCTATCACCGAATGCGACTGGCTGACTGGTTGTTAAATGGACTGGTCGCTAACTCAATTGATGGCGTCTATCCTCCTCTGCTTTGAACGTGCAGGTGAAAGGCATGGAAGTACACCCAGACGAAGGCGGCGTCACGAAGACCGTCGGCGGACTGGCGTGGATCATTCTCCCTGCGGTGAGTGCCCTGCCACGCTCCGTTATGTCTTCACCAGCAAGCAGCATGTGCACTTTTACTCACCACTCTATTGATTTGAACTTTAGGGATACATCGGCTCTGCTGTGTGGGGGATGGCGCTTGTGATCACGAGCGCGAACCAGACCGCGGCGGAGATCTCCGCGGGTGTGCTCATCTTCTTCCTCCTGGTGTTCATCTTCTATGCGCACAACAACTACCTGCGCGTGCTCAACTTTGGCTTCATCGTGCTGCTCGGTGGGCTCTTGGCGCTCAACCACTATACCTCGGCCGACCCGCTGCAGTACGTCACGCTCTTCGTCGGCGTCATGAGCTGCCTCTTCTCCATCTACGACATCTGGGACGACCTCATCTCTCGTCGCGTCAACGAAAGGTATGCGTGTAAAGCTAAAGCTCTCGCTCACAGTGTCGGGTCTCAAAGCGAAGATGCTGATTCTCATGCTTGTTGGGTTTTTTTTCATAGTGACGCGTCCGTGTTTGCCAAGATGACGCATACGTCGAGCCGCTGCTGGGGTGTGATCTGGGGACTCATCGCGGTTGCGTCGCTTGCCGCCGCGATCTACTTCAACTTGCTCGTCGGCGAGGAAGCGGGGGAGAAGCTCGAGTCGTTCACTGACGCGTCCACGGAGACAGAGGTGGTGCTCTACGTGACGGTCGTGCTCGTCGGTCTCAGCATCGTGCACACGGGGATGACCCGAAGATGTACGCTTTGCATGCATGAACCGATATTGTTTGTTTGCGATCTGTGTCTAACGCGTGCTCTTCCATGTGCGTTTCCTGACAGGCATGCTTCGGAGAAGAGATGGAATCGCAGATTACTTTCGCACAGTGTAATTGAAGGCGTGTCACACTGCAATCATCATCAACATCATCAACACCAGCATCATCATCATCATCATCATCGAGATGCCATCGTGGTAACCAATGCAAAAGCTTCTTACATTTTCAATTTTTGTGTTCGCATTCCATTTTTTTCTTTCTACTGCACTCTTGCATTGGCTGTTCAATGAACTAACTGCTCGCTTGGCAGCTTTTTGCTGGCGGACTCATCAAAACCGTCAGCCAATTGGCTTACCAAACACCACGACGGAGTTTCTAACGTCGCCGCCATCGAGCATGGGCTCAAACGTGCTCTCTCAACTTGGTGGGAAGAAAAAGGAAATGCCTTGAAATCGTACAGGAGCAGCTCAACACTCTCACATCCACCCATCCATCCATCCATCCATACCGAAGATCCGCTCACTCTACGGCAAAATGCCATTCGTCATGCGCTGGAAATTGTCGTACTGCCGCGTGCTGTAGTTGCTGTTGCTCTTTCGGATCAGGTACAGCACGTGCGCCACAGTCTCCTGCTTGGACAGCGTCAGCTTGAAGCGAGATCGCAGCCTCAAGAGGATGTAGTTGATGTCCTTGCCAGCAAAGCATGGGTACGGCGACTGGCGCGACATAATGTCCACGAGATCACAGATCTCGTCGCAGTGCTGCTGGCACGCCAAGAAGCCTCGCGTGCACAGCTGGACATACTCTTGAAAGCCCTCGGATTCGGTGCCGCCCATCGTCTCTACCATCTCGGCAGTCAGCTTGAACGGCGCGGTCTCGATACTGAAACTTCCACCCGGTGCGATTCCCAGCAGAAAGCCGTAGTCGATGTGAATGATGTGTCCTTCGTTGTCCAGCATGATGTTGCCATTGTGACGATCCTTAATCTGGAGGAAATACGACACGATGGAGTAGCCAGCCATTGACTGAATGTACTTTCGACGCGCCTCGGTGAATCGCGGAGAGTCAACCGGTCCGTACGATTTCTCGAAATGATGCAAAAGACTCACGTAGCCTTCTCGTTTCTTCAGCCCGTCCAGGGAAATGGCGTTTGTCAGCGTCTCGATCAAACCGGTCGACGAGCTCGTAGCGATGATGCGATATGATCGCAACCAAAGCGGGAGTTTCGCAGCTTTGAAAATCTCGATGAATTTCTGAATAAGCTGTAAAGTGAACACTTCCTGGCGGAGATCGTCGTTGCTTTTCCCCATCATAGACACGATATCCCATCCTGGAAGGTGACCGTACGGCGACGCTTCATTTAGGCGTTTACGCTTTGAGCTCCACGATTCACCAAATGCTGCTTCCAGGTCCTTGCGGCGATCGTTCTCTCTCTCGAGCACCTCTTCAGAGAGGTTCACGGACGACATGTCCATCTCGATCTGGGAAACTGCTCGGTCGTCTGAAGGAGACGAATTGACTTCTTCATTCAGTGGGTTCAGTCTTGCGTGAGCTGTCGACGGCGTGGCAAGGTTGCTTGACACATCGATCGGGGTTTCTGGGACAGGAGGATGGGATCCCCCTCGTACTACTCGCGGAGCAGGAGCAGCAGCAACAGCAGCAGCCACAGCTTGAATATGGGCGTCTTCTTCGTCCTTCGACTCATCTGCACTCGCAAATCCATCTGGAGCTTGGTGGCGAATTAGTCTTCCAACTTCATCGTCTTCAATGTACTCTACGCCGCTGGAGCTGATTGCACCACTTCCGTGGTAACTCTTTCTGTGAGGCGAGCTTGGAGACAGGACTTGTTGTTGCTCAGTCGGGTCAAAGTTCCCTCGGATCACTTCAAAGATCAGGAGGATCGGCACACGCGCTTTCGTCGAAAACGCAGTGCCTTCTTTCGTCGGAATGTGCACAACTCGCTCAAACGGGTCCGTCGCCTTCACCAAAGGGACGTACGCCATAGGCGGCAGTCGGATCTTTTCCAAGTACGACGGGAGTCGTTTCTTTCGCTCTTGGATAGACGGCACGAATCGCAGCACTTCCGCGATGTCTGTAATTTGCTGCACGAAATCACACTCGTCTGCGAAATACTGCGAGAGCACCGACTTCTCGGCATGACTCATTCGTCGCGTCGGACCACTGAACAGGCTAGTCGGCTGGTTGTCCACCATATCCTCTTCTTCAATAATCGAGATCGACATATCGTTGTCGTCCGAGTCGCCGGTCAACAGCCCAGGATGCTTTGGAGTCAGCAAGTGCTGCTGGAAACGCGAGAAATCACGGAAACGGTTGTCACTTTCACTTGACGAGGCATCCGGGGATGCAACAGCATTTTTCGAGTTGGATGGAGACATCGGCGAGTAGTTGTCGGCGTTCCCGTGGGGGTTACCAGCGCCGGCGTGAGCCTCGTGCCGATACACCACGATCTCTTCCGTCATTTGCTCTATCAGCTGCAGCTGCTCCTCTGTTGGCATCGGGAGTCGACTCCGCCTCGATCGCTCGGAAGGGGTTCTGCTCAGCAACGTTGCTCGGTCGGTACCGACGACTTCTTGCTCGACTTCGACCATGAGCCGCACCACGCGAGCGTACTTGTCCTGCATCTCTTTGGGGGCGTTCACGTCAAAAGCGTCTTCTAAAGCTCCCTGCAGCTGCCATCGAAGCAGCAACGCCAAGTGAATTGAGCGCGAGCAAATCGAGAACACGAGCTCGTCGAGCCAGAAAATCTTCTCAAAGTCGAACATGGGCACCGTCAAGTACGCGTGCACGATCTGCGGCCAGTAGAACTCGACCTGGTTGATTCTCGTGTACGAAAAGTGGAGCAGCTTCTCCACAATCGGCTTGAACAGCAGCGGGTCGCTGTCCAAGTGGCGGTGCAGCAGGATCACAGCTCGGTATACGCTGAACGTGCGCGAGCGGAACTCTCGATGAAGCGCCAAAATCTTCAGATCCAAAGGGATCTCGGGCTGCTCTTGCGTGTGGTCGAGGTATCGTCGGTCCGCCAGCAGGATCTCTTCGCACTCTTCCGCTGTGATGAGCCCCATTTTGAGCATGTTGATCGCGATGTTGGCAGCTTCCGTGTGCGACGGACGCTGCGGCATGATCAGCTCGATCGGAGTGTCTGGGTTCAGCGGCTTCGGGTACAGGCAGATGCCCGCTTTCAGTCGCTCCAGGATTGCTTTCAAATAATTTAAAAACATCTGCGCTTCGTAGCAATCGTCGCACACGCGCTTCGAGTAGTAGTACGACCGCTGCGGGAGCGGCACTTTGTTCGTCGTGAACTTCTCGCAGAACAGCGTGTCGCAGTTGTGGCACTTGTATAGAATCGCGCTCGCCGGTGCCTGGCCCGTCGCCTCCAGAGCCTTGCAGTGCGGGCACTTGCACTTGGACTCGGCGTCGGTCATCGCCACGGACACGCCACTCGGAGACAGCGACTCGGCCGTGTACGTGTGCGTGAAAATCGCGGGCAGCCGCGGCATGTTGGTCTCGACCGTCATCTGGATCGCGCGCATCCACTTCTCCTTGTCCATCGCCGTGTCGGCGTACGCGTAAAACACTTTATTCTGCGCGGTCGCGAACAGGAACCCGTTCTGGTAGATGTGCATGTTGCCCTTGCCGTCCCATTCTTGCACGCCCAGCACGTCGACTTCCCCCTTCAACCGCAGCATATGGTACGCGTCTTCTTGAGTACTGCACACGTAAATATGGACACATACCATCATCATCATCAGCACCACGCTCATTCTCCATGCAATGCCTCAATCGTGATAAGCCCAAGCCACACCGCACATGACGCGTATCACTCACCTGTAGTAATAAAAGCACGTGCCCACGAGGAAGCAGTAGCGCCGCAGCATCGGCGGTGGGGACGACGGACTCGTCCGCAGCGTCAAGTAGCCTTCGCATGTCGCGCGCGGAGCCTTCATCCTCCACGCAGAAGGAGACGACGACGGAGAGTACGAGCCGTATGAGTCTCGGCGCTGGGTCGTCAACAAGCTGTAGCGGCGCCGTCGGCCTATGGTGTCTCTCTCTCTTGTTTCGCTTCCGACCCTTTTCTTACTCACTCACTCACAGGCAAGGAAGGATGCGATGCGATGCGATCTGTCGACGGAATGCCAGCCACCACCGCCGTGAGAAAAGTCGGATCCAGAAGCGATTTCAGGCTCGCGTTCGAATAAGGTGAGGATATATGGAGAGCTACGCACGCACACTGCCGTCGTCACTGGGGTCTTCAGTGTGTATCTGCAAGGCGCACGGAGCGGTTGCAAGTATTCCACACACGCACACACACACACAGCCGCGCTCGCTTGCCTCCTTTTTTCCAATAGAAATGCTTCCACAGAGAGAGAGGAAGGGGGAGGAACGCCAAGCCAAGCCAAAGCCAAGCCCGCCCGCTCAAACTCGCACTCCCCCCTTCACACCACAAAGTGGGTCGTACTCACACAGCGTCCCAGATGCAGCATGTGGGAGTTCTGGTACAAGGATGGTACGGCGTACCGTTAAAGAGGTACAGTGTGCCATTCTTTGTGGCGTTTCAATGGTGTGAAAGGTTGTTGGCGAGTTGGTTGGCAGCGCGCGAGTGAGTGAGCGAGTGAATGAAGCGGCAATTGGGAAAAGCTACTTTGCCAACGAACGATTCGTGTGACGTGTGCTCGCTCTTGCAGGACCTCCACACGTAGAGATAGAGACAGCGAGCATGGCCAAGGGAAAGCGAACGTCCGTGCCGCTCAAGGCCAGCGTGCCGGCTGAGAGCAACAAGAAGGTGGTGGTCGCCGCCGCGCCAGCGCCTGCCAAGCAGCCAAAGAAGAATGGCGCCGCGAATGGCAACAAGAAGAGCGCACCTGTAGCACCAAAGAAGCAAGCTCAGCCTACCAAG
This sequence comes from Globisporangium paroecandrum, assembly GCA_023333955.1. Lineage (NCBI taxonomy): Eukaryota > Oomycota > Peronosporomycetes > Pythiales > Pythiaceae > Globisporangium > Globisporangium paroecandrum. The sequence continues at coordinate 12,185 of JAASFU010000451.1, read as the reverse complement.
AAGGTGGCCGCCAAGCAGGCACCAAAGCAGGAGCAGCCGAGCGACACTGAGAGCAGCGACGAAGCCGACAGCGAGGCTGGCGCGGATGAAGATGAAGATGACGACGACGACGAGGACTACGAAGACGGCGACGACGAAGACGAGAGCGACGACGAGTTCGAAGATCAGGGATCTTCTTCGGAAGATGAGAGTGAGGCCGAAGGCGACGATGACGAAGACCAGCTGACCGAGGCGGAGCGCAAGACCCGCAAGTTCACGATCGACCGCGAGAAGCAGATGCAGCAGATGCGCGACGACGGGTCTCTGAAGATCGCGTCGCAGTTGCACATTGACGACTTGTCGTCCGACGACGAAGAGAACATCAACACGATCGGCAACGTGCCGCTCCGCTGGTACGAGGACTACGACCACATCGGTTACGACATCGACGGCAAGAAGATCATCAAGACGAACGCTGGCGGCGACGGTATCGACATGGCGATCGCGGCCAAGGACGATCCAAACTACGAGTACGACGAGCCTTCTTGTTTGTGTGTTGGTGTATGCACTGTGGTCTTGTGATGCGGATCCTAACTCTGTGCTATTGTTTGTATATTGCACCAACTACAGGCGCACGGTGTACGACGCATACAACGACCGCAAGATCGTGGTGTCGGACCGCGACATGGAGATCATCCGCCGTATCCAGGCCGGTGCGTTCGCGCACCCGGAGTTCGAGGCGTACCCCGAGTACGTGGACTACTACACGTCGGACAAGATGATCCACGCGATGGGCAACGACCAGGAGCCCAAGAGCCGCTTCATCCCGTCCAAGTGGGAGCGCATGAAGGTGATGAAGATCATCAAGGGCATCAAGGAAGGCCGCATCACGCTCGACAAGCAGGAGGAGAAGAAGCCCGAGGTGTACCAGATGTGGTTTGACGACGACCAGGCGCTCGTGCGCAAGGGACCGGCGCACGTGCAGGCGCCAAAGATGCCGCTGCCAGGCCACGTCGAGTCGTACAACCCGCCAGACGAGTACCTCTTCTCCAAGGAAGAGCGCCGCGCCTGGGAAGAGGCCGACCCGGAGGATCGCGAGCTCAATTACATGCCGCGCAAGTTTAAGTCATTGCGCGACGTGTGCGCGTACAACGGCTTTGTGCGCGAGCGCTTCGAGCGCTGTCTGGACCTGTACCTGGCGCCGCGTGTGAACAAGCGCAAGCTCAACATCGACCCGGAGTCGCTTGTGCCAGAGCTGCCGAAGCCGCGCGACCTGCGTCCGTTCCCGAATACGCTCGCGCTGCTGTTCAAGGGCCACACGGGCCGCATCCGCTCAATCACGATGGACCCATTGGGCCAGTACATCGCCTCGGGCTCGGACGACTTCACCGTGCGCATCTGGGAAGTCGAGACCGGCCGCTGTCTGCAGACCTACAACGTCGGCGCCGTGGTGCACAAGGTGGTCTGGAACCCGAACCGCGACCACCAGTTGCTCGCGGTCGCGGCCGCCAAGAAGGTATTCCTGATCGCCACGGGCACGGGCAGCAGCGACCAGACCGAGCTCACGAACGCGCTCGTAGGCGACGCCGACGAGAGCATCGCGGCCGAGGTCAAAGACGACGGGCTCGAGGTACTGGTGGACGAGGCCGAGGCCACGATCGAGCCCGAGGCCATGAAGAAGAAGCTGCCGGTCTCCTGGCGCTTCTACAGCGGCACCAAGGACAAGCACAAGCAGAGCAGCAGCACATCCGCGCGTCCGTGGTTAGAGCGCCGCGTGGGCACGGGCATCCGCGTCGTGCTGCACCACACGAGCGACGTGAAGGACGTCACGTGGCACTACAAGGGCGACTACCTGTCGACGATGACGCCCGCAGCGGGCGCGTCGGCCGTGCTGATCCACCAGATCTCGAAGCGCAAGACGCAGAACCCGTTCAGCAAGAGCGTGGGCCAGGTGCAGTGCGTGCTCTTCCACCCGTCCAAGCCGTTCTTCTTCCACGCTACGCAGCGCCACGTGCGCATCTACAACCTGGTCAAGCAGGCCATGGTCAAGAAGCTCTCGTCGGGCGTCAAGTGGATCTCCAGCATGGACGTGCACCCAAACGGCGACCACCTCATCGTCGGCTCCTACGATCGGTATGTTCCTTTCTTGCTTGTTTGGTGTTGGATGGTTGGCTATTCTTCTCTCTCGTGTATAAGGGAGAGGGTGTGGCTTTGTGCCGCATTCGGTGGCTTCTGTCCTAGATTTGTCCTAACCCATGTTTTGTTTTGTTTTGTTGTGTTTGTCCTTGATTTGTGTAGTCGCCTCTGCTGGTTCGACCTCGACCTGTCGTCGACGCCGTACAAGACGCTCAAGTACCACGAGAAGGCTGTGCGGTCGGTGGCGTACCATCCCAAGTACCCGCTCATGGCGTCTGCTTCGGACGACGGCACCATTCACATCTTCCACGCCATGGTCTACTCGTACGTTTGCTTTTGTTGTTTTTGTTTTTGTTTTTGTTTGGGTTGAACGGGCGCTCGCTCGTGTCGCTTGTTGTCTGTTGGTGATGATGATACTCATCGGGCGTTGCGTTGTGTCGTTGTTGTGAAACTTGTGTTTACGTAGAGACCTGATGAAGAACCCGCTGATTGTGCCGCTCAAGATCCTGCGCGGCCACGAGGTGTCGGGTGGCCTCGGTGTCATGTCGGTCGCCTTCCATCCTGTCCTGGTACGTGCGTGCATCTATCTGTTTATCTGGTTCTCTGTGTGCGAATCCGGATATTTTTTTTATCTGGGTTCCGGTGTGTATCCCTCTTTTGCGACTGCCAAACGTCGCGCCTCCTGGTATATCGGGGGTTGGTTGGGATTGCACCCACCTACCCAAACAAACAAACCAGCAGGATGATGATGATCACCGAACGCACTGGACTGACTCTTTTTGTTGTTTGTCTGTGGACTGTGTGTCATCCATTCTACAGCCTTGGATCGCCACGGGCGGCGCGGACGGATCCATCCGCCTCTTCCAGAACATCCACTAAGCGCGAGAGGACCATCGGGAACGAGAAGCCGCTGAGTGAGTGGCTTTTGCGTGTGGTGATTGGGATCCTGAGCCTAACCAGTAGGGGTGGTTGAGCCTTCGAAGTGGACCAGCAAGCCCAGCCAAGCCACGCTGTCTTCTACTTGTTGGGATATCCCAGCGCATGTTCGTGTTCGCCCCTCCTTTCCCTTAGTAATGATAATAGATTCGTACTTACGTGTGTTTACTTTTCTTGCTGGTCGCTTTGCGCGCTTGAGGAATCCACTGATCCGTGTGCATCTTTCCTCTCATTCTCGGTGAAATGCTCCGCCGCCACGTCGAAACCCGAATGGCAGGTGACCGTTTCGGGTCCTTTTCGCTTAAGCGGTCAATAATTCTGCGATATTGTAGGTAGATGATACCCTGACAGGATAGCAACTGCGTCGAGAAGGAAGCGGTCGTGTTAACTTATTAATCTCTCATGTGCTTGCTTTGCTTGCTTTGTGTTTGTGTCTGTGTTTCTCTTGCTTGACGTTTGCTTTGTATTTCGTTTGTACGCATAAAAATGAATCAAAAACCACTACGGCTCTACTTAAATGAAGAAGCAAGGGGGTCGCTGCTGTTGTCGTTCGAATAAATTGAGGACGCCGCGCCACCGCCGTTGTCCGCAAGCGCTCGCTCCAAGTCTAGACGGACCGCACCGTCGCGTATAATTGGGCGACCTGGCTGTCCGTCCGCATCTCCCCGCAAGGTCTGCAGCTGCTGCTTGTTCTTGTACTTGCGATCGTCAGCGAGCGAGCGTCCGATTGCTGTTGTTGTTGTGTTGTCACCAAGTCCTACCTATCTGTTTGCACCTTTGCTTGCGTCCGCCTAGTTCTTCGACTTGCCGAGACTCGGGATCCGGAAGAACGACTTCTTTGGCGCCTCTGGCTGCATTGGAGGCGGGTAGTGGCCGTATTGGATCGGATACTGCTGCTGTTGTGGAGCACCACCGTACGTCTGCTGTGGCGCACCGCCGTACTGCTGTGGACCGCCGTACGTCGACTGCGGGCCGCCAAACGACTGCTGCTGCTGGTGCGCGCCATATCGCACCGGGTACTGCTGCGGCGCGTTCTGCTGCTGCTGGTGCGCGCCGTACTGGCGAGGGTAGCCGCCTCCTACGCTGTTGCCAAAGCCTGTCTGCATCACTGGCGGCGCCGCCGGGTAGCTGTTGCTGCTGCTGTTGTTGTTGTACTGCGGCTGCTGCATCGGGAACGCGCCACCGTACTGCTGCTGGTGCTGCTGCGGGTACGGCGGCGGGAACGTGTTGCTGTTCACCGCAGCGTTGTCGTAGGCGCTGTTCTCCTGGTTCGAGTTGCGGCGGCCATTCGGGTAGCGCGCGTCGTAGAGCGAGCCGCTGGTTGGGTCGCCGTTGCCGTCCAGCAGGCTCGCGCCGTCGATCTTGCCCTTGCGGTCGAGCGCCGTCTCGTGCGACAGCATGATCTTGTCCGACTTCTTCTTGCGCAGAAAGCCCACCATTCTTGGTTGCGTGTGTGTGCGTGTGCGCGTGTGTGTGCGTGAGAGAGAGAGAGGATTGCGGACTGAAGAGCGGACGCGCGGCGGGACGAGGGCGAAAACCACAATGAACACTGGCGCAGCGCACTGTGGGGATTGCCTTTGGGGGTTGTTTTGGGCTGACTGACTGACTGTCTGACTCTCCTCTACGGCTTGTTTGGCTTGCCTTGCCTTGTCTTGTTTGGCTTGCTGGCGAACCAGACCTGCGGACCCGTGTCACATCGAGCAGGAGAGAGTGTGCGAAGAGAAAGACAGTGCAACTTTTGGAATCATCCGCAAGCAATGGGAACCGACCAGCACACGTACAGTACGGTACGCAACGGATACCCAAAATACCCCAAATTGGGCTTTCGGCAGATAACCTTGTAACACACGATGTGGTCACTGAACATGCCGATGCATCATGTATGACAGGACGATCAGCCTCGAGAGGAGGCGATCCTTTAAATCTTGCAACGGAAACCGAGCATGCATTCGTCACCTCAAGTGCACGCATACAGATACGTCGCCAATTTCATAGACTTGGTAGACCACATTAGTTTAGTCTCTACGATAGCGACCGCGATGCTTAAACAGTGGCTGCTAGTCTTGTCCACACCAGTTGCAACATCGGTAATACTAGTATTATCTTTTTTCTCTTCATCGCATCTCCTTGTCATCTCTACAAAGTTCTGACGGCTAGATCAATTGAGTAAATGCGTAATCTCTTCCAAATTGACGGGCAATTGCACCAGATATCCTGCTTTGCTTTAGCCTAAAAGGTACTTCCAAGCGCACAGGTGTGACCAAACCCCGCCACTAATATTCAGTGGTGTGTTAGGTACAACCTCGATAGAAACACTCACGCAAATACTGCAGAGCAAGGAAAACCAGAGAATTACGCCACTTTTACATTCGGGTGAGCGAGAGGTTAGACTAGCATCAAGTGAGCAGCATATCGTCGAGATACAAATAGTGTACATTCTTGGTAGGTTATTTGTGATCGACGCTGATTGTTTTCATCTTCAAGACGAAACTCTCAATCTATTTTGCACGATCGGCAACCTCAGCTTGACTCCGATAGTAGCTGCTACCACGCGAGCCATCAAGACGTGCTTTAATCTCTGTAGCTGACTGATATCCATTTGGAACAGTTATCTTAGCTCCGAGTGTCGTTCGACAGGAGTTGAGTTTGATCCCACTCAAACATTTGTCGAAGCGAATATTTGATCATATAGAACAGAATATCACATAGTTAGGGACCAAACTTGGCAGGTTTAGCTGCTGCGTTTTCAGTGGAGTCAAATAGCCTAAAATAGCGTCTTTCTGGGGAACAGCAGCCAAACAAAGTGATCCCATTTTCTGAAATAATCTGGATGGCGAATGAGTACTGAAACTGACATGAAAGGACGTGCACCGCAATTCATTTTATCCGTTTGGACCAGCAATTTGGCATGGGATCCGACCACTTGCTTCTCAGTAATAAAAAGAAATAAATACCGGAGCTGCTGCAGTGTGAGTGAGTATGGTGAGCGCATGCATCTTGTTGTTTATTTTATTGTGAAGGGAAAGAAACGAGTTGAATCTGGTTCGCATTTGGTTCGAGGGATGGGAGGACAGACAACTAGGAACCCAAAATAACAAGTGGATGGCTCAACAGATTCGTGATGTGACTTTGATGCGGGGATTCCAAATCCAAATCAATCGAATCGCATCAGATTTCGATCTTCTCAGAAGTTGGGTGGGGCTTCCAAAATGCAAACAAGTGCAAGTGCACGTCGCCCCTCCCTTTGCGAGCGAGGTTTTGCAGTTTGCTACCCGAGAGGTCACTCCTCCCGTTCGATTTGATGTGCGTCCATCCCTCGCATCTGTCAACCTGCTTGCGTAGAGATCGCGCATGTGCAGGTGTGACGCGGCCCACAAGCCGACGACGAAACAGCAAGTAAACCTGCAACCCCGGTCGACTACCCACCCCGCCCGCGCATGGTATGGGATCATTATCATTATCAGCAGTCAGTATGCGATATGTAAACGGACGAGTCACAAACTGGCGGCGGCAATGCACAAGATTTGTGACCACCTTGCCTTTGCCTTTACAACAACATTCGGATGGATGCACACACACAGAGCGTGATTGATTGATGTGAAAGGGTTGAACCATTTAGACGGTACCCTGAGGAGAACGAAAGTCTTTGGACGCCCCACACGAAACGCCTTTTGGTGCCTCACATGCCTGGCGTCCGCGTCTGTTCACCCGTCCGCAGATCAGGCTGTGCGGATCCATGATCCATGGATGCAGCAGCTGTGGTGCTTGCGGCTCCTCAGCTCGATCTCAATGCTCGGTCTGCACGCCACTTGCGAAAATTTCGGCCGCGCGACGCGATCATGCAGATCTCGCGCTTTCTCACGGACTGCGAACCGCAGAAAACCAGCAAAACGAACGGACATTTCGATACGCGGACGCATACCATTCCTTCTTCATACTCATACTCGGTGTCCACGTGTCGTCCGCGGACTGGTAGTCACTTCAACGTCGAAGGGCGAGCGGGCGGATGGGACGGACGGACACGCGGCTGACATCTTGTTTGCGCAAGTTTAGTTGAAGCGCGACTGACAGAGCTCCTCTTTGAAGCAGCGAGCGAAATAACTTGGCGCTCGGACATCTGCGTAGACAGATAGATGCGCCTTCGCAGCACTGCGCACATGGTCACAAGCAGATCAATCGCTGAGAGAGAGAGAGTGATCTGTGGAAGGCGTGCAAAAATTTCGCCAGAGCTGCGTTGGGAGATGCGAGAGAAGAGAAGCGAACAGTTCGAGTGTGAGTATGTGTGAGCTGCGTGAGTGTGACACTCGTCACAGCAACGCCAGAAAGAAAAGCGCACAATCGGTACGATACGCGCGACCAAAATGGCACGAACCCGCGCTCGAGACGAAGAACCACGCAAGCACAAGGCGTCTGTCTGTCTGTCTGTCACAATTCCATAGCTGTTCATACATATTTACTTACTTTCGCGTTACATCGCTTCGCTTCTCGACAGCATGGATAGGTACATGCAATACACTCTCCTCTGCATTCAGGCTGCACACGCTCTGCCCCGCTCTCGCTCCACGCACCTCCTTGGCCCAATCGCTCAATCCCACGTGATGTTCTTCTCTAGAAACTCGCGCACGAGCTCTTCGACCTGCGCGACATTCTCCATGTACGTATCGTACGGCATGTGCCACGGGTCCGGCACGTCGCGCGGCAGCACGCAGAGCACACCACTCCGCTCCTTGATCGCCGGAAAGAGCTCTACCACTTTGTACGTGTGGCCACTCGAGAGGCAGACCACAAAGTCCGCCTCGGCGCACATCTGCTCCGTGAGCATCTGCGACCGGTGCTTCGACAGGTCGATCTGGTACTCCTTCATCACCTTGATCGCGTTCGCGGACGCAGGCGACCCGGGCTTCTCAAACGCGTCCGTGATGCTAACAAACCATATAAAACACACACGCACGGTCAGATAAGTCAAGACGCACAAACCGCATGCACGCATACACGAATGGAGACTGCATGCACACATACACAAGTCACTCACGCTGCGGACTGGATCTTGACGCCCTTTTGCTCCTGCTCCTCGCGCGAGAGATCGAGGCGGCGCTTGAACCACTCGACCGCGAAGAGCTCCGCCACGGGTGACCGGCACGTGTTGCTCGTGCATACAAACACGATGTTCATCTCTGCTTCTCTGCTGCCGATAAGTTATGGTGCTCTGCTGCTCGTGTTGCGCTGCCTCCTTTTCTATCTGTCACTCGTCTGTCAGTTCGATGGACCTCGCGCACCGCACGCACGTCGAGGGAGTTAATTGTTCGCTGGCAATGCTTCTTCTCTTGATGGGCTTGTGCTGGCGTTTGTGCATTTCATTGCGGCAATCCAAAAAACGTGTTGACGATTTTTAGCCAATAAGCGCGGGAGGAAATACTGTTCGAGAAGTAACGCCTCTTGAAAACGATATCACATTAAATAGATTTTACTCTCTCCTGTGATATCGTTTTAAAGAGGTTTGGAACTTTGCGAAGAAAGCACATTTCGGCGGCGCTTCATAAATAGGCAGTCGCTATAGTGAAATTACCGGGGTCGCTTGGCCACTCAAAAAGGTAAAAGGACCTTCGGATGTTTTCGGCTTGGGGAACCTGGAACTTCCATTTGCAAGACTCAAGAAACGATTTGGCCACGCAAAGAGAAGCAACAACACACCTGCTAATTGATCATGATGGGAACGATACATTGCACACCATCTGTGTATTGGACTTGTCTTTATTTAAACTCGCTTGCCTCACTCTTGTGCTACTTTTTGCGCGATCCTGAACTGACCGTCCACGACAGCAGAGTCCTAGTTCTTTCGGAAGCTCTCCACGACCTGCGCGTACGGGAAGGGTCCGAGGAAGCGGCTCGTGTTCTGCTTCTTCGTCGACACCTCGAGCAGCGAGTAGTCGAACCCCTCGTAGTCCTCCTTGTTGGCGGCGTACGAGCGCGGGTCCCACTCGAGCTCGAAGCTGTTGACGAAGAAGCCCTGGAATTGCATGATCCACTTGCGCAGCGCTTCGTATGGGATGAAATAGAAGCCACAGCGATCCGTGTCGTTCTCCTTGGTCTCCGCAGCGACCGGGCTACAGTATCAAATATCACGCAGAAGGAACAAGAGCAGAACTGGGGTTAGCCTACCTGGCCAGCCAATGTGAATGGCTCATACAGGAAAAACAACAAAGTCAAACGTACGCAAGAGTACGAGCGATCTGGAGCTCGAGCATCGGCTTCAGGCAGACTTCGCGCGCGATGTGCTGCTCGGCAGAGTACTCCCAGAGGCACATGACGGTCATGCGGTCGCCCCAGTCCGTGGTGTTGCGCACAAAGTACACAAAGTCGCCGTCGGTCTTGCACTGCGTGGCGTCCTTGCACTTTAAGCGCAGCGGCTGCACGTTGGTCTCGGCGAAGATCTGGGTTTCCTCCGAGAGGCACTCCTGGATGCGCTCGTTGAACGTCTCCGTGCTGTTGGCGTCGCCAACCGAGCCCTTTCGTGCGTTCACGCCTTCGTTGCCACACTGGTACCAGTTGAACGGGCTGCACACAGAGCGCAAATGCATATTCGAGTGGATCAGTAAAGCGATGGAAATCCATCGTATATCACAACCAACAAGGCGACAAATGGACGTACTTCCAGCTGTTTGGGCAGACCGTGCGCTCTTCCCAGTCCGACACCTCCTGCATCCAATACGCGAGCGAGTGGCTGCCCTGTGTTGGGCCGTCCGACCACGAGTTCTTCACAATCAGGCCGCCAGTGAAGCCCTCGCGGGTCAGGAACGCGTCATTATAGCCGACGAGGAGCTACACAATCAATCATATTCAGAAATACGAGTCAGCAACACTGCGAAAGCTCAGGGCCATCTTCGGTCAGGTTGTCTACTGCACTACTCACCATCGCGTGACCGCCTTCGATCGACATGCCGTGGTGGCTGAAGAACTCGCCCTCCATGTTGCGGTTGCTGCCGCCCTTCATCGGCACGCAGCATGTCGTCATCGCGAGCTCTGGCGGGCAGAGCGTGCAGTGGTCCGGCTGGCAGTGCGGGTCGCTCGCGAACGAGCCGATGCACGGGTAGTAGTGCGTCACCATCGCCACGGGGGTTGACAGCGGCATCGCCTGCTTCTTGCGGAATAGGTGCTCGCGCACCGACATGTCTTCGTACTTGGTGTCCATGCTCTAAGAAACAGCAATAACAAAGACGGAAATCGTGGCATTCAGACATCGAACAGACTACTACAGCATCGTGAGGCAACGTGTTGCACTTTGCGTACCTTGACAGAGAACTTGAGCGGGTTCAATTCGCGCGCCGCCTCCATGCCGGGGCAGAGCGTGTCGTTGCCGTCGTTCTCGTAGTACTTGCAGACCGACTGCGGGAAAATGGACTCCTGCAGCCCCTCGCGCAAGTAGTAGAGCACGGGCACTTCGCCGCCCTCGGTCGAGTTCTCCCACACGGCGTCACCCGCAACGCGGCACGCCTTCTGCTGCGGCGAGTCCGCTGGTCCCGTGCAGAGGTTCAGGATCTCCACACCGTATGCCTGATACACAAAAGTTTCCATTCGACACAGCCAGCATTAGCATCCAATGAACAACAATAAGCTGTAAGGAGGCACATATGCCATACCTGCTCGGAGAATGCGACGTACTCGTCCTCGGCGAGCCAGCCGTTCTGCACGCCGTTCTGACGGTACGACTGCTCCAAGAAACCGACGGTCGCAAAGTCCCAGCACGTGCCGCGGTGCGCCTGGTTCTGGCGCGGTGTGACGTAGTCAACCGCGAACTTGGACGGCAGGAACACCATCGGCAAGCGCTCGACGACAAGCTCTTCGTCGTCATCTTCGTCGTGCTTGTGCGCTGGGCGGTGGCGGCGGTTCGCGCGCATGGTGGCAGCTTCAGGCGGCACACCCTTAGCGTGGCTGCTGGTCGTCTGGGTCGGGACCTGGGATTCGAGGCGCGTGATCGTGCTGTGCATCGACACGCAGATCGAGAGCAGCGCTAGGAGTGCCACGCCGTTGAGCGCATAGAAGACACTCGACTTCTTGAGCAGCCCCTGCTGTTGCGGGCGGAGCGGCGTGCTGTGTACCATCGTCGGCAACAGTCCTGTGTCCTCGGATCCGTACTGCTGCAGCAGCGGGCTGCGGTCGCGGGATGACGACGACGACGATGCGGCGCTTCTCGTCGACATGGCTGGCTGCTTGTCTTCTTGGGATTTCCTCTTGAGCGGTCAACGAAAAAAGCGAAAGTGAGAGATGGAGGGAGGGAGGCTTGTAGCCTCAGGCCAGGCGCTCGGTCTCGTTCTCGCTTTCTTCTCACGGCTGAGCGCGGCTGTTGTGGACGGAGGATCCATTAAGTGGACGCATCCTCTTTGTTCATGCAAATTCATCCGCATTGCCCATCCGCAGCCATGTTGGAACAGCTGCGGAACAAAAAGACAAAGGGTCTGATTCGGACACGGAAACTGCCTTACACTTGAGTGTTGTATGCGCCTCGCTAAAGTACGAAAAACAATTTTGTTGGTCTCCAGGTTTTTTCTTCGTGCTTTTCATTTCCACACGGGAGCTCCAGGTTCCAGGCAGCGCACACGCAGAAACCTCGTAGCCGACACTTTATTTTCTATTAGAGATACCACACGAATGCTTGTATATAGGATAGATATGCGCCAGTCCCATGTGAAAGATGCTTGTTTCAATGAACCGAGACATATACACACACGGAGAACGAATGCGGCGTGGAAAATGGTGATGAGTGTAGCGAGAAGTGGAAGATCGCGATTTGCGCAGTCAGGTGGACGAAACAGATGCTGTGGCACTCGCTTAGGTTAACTATAACCACCTACCAGGGGAAAGTATTGCATAATCGTTACCTAAACAAGGAGCTCATGTGGGTACATTGCACAAACGGAAAGTCGGTGGCAGGAGTGCAAGTGGTAACAAGAGCAGATATCGGTTTTAATAAAACTAAAATCCCTTAAATGAGACGTTATGTCACGTTAAAACCAGTTCTACTAAATTAAAACGTTACTCTTCTTATCGTAATAATTACACAATCTTGTCGTGCTGCACAACTCGTCACTTCGAGGTCAAACTTTTCAACAGTACTTAAGCTGACCTCCGTGACAGTT